>OMLB01051738.1:2575-18297 GCA_900302555.1 Myripristis jacobus
AATCTGTAAAAAAAAAAAAAATCAATATTTATTTAATCTCCATCCTGTATACTGATGCTGCAATGATTAAATTCCATCTTGGAGATCAATAAGATTAATCTTTTTCTATGCAAAGTAAGTATCTAAAAGAGGAGTAAGATGGCCAATCTAAATCCAGTGCTTACGTGGTAGATGACTTCAATTTTCAGATGCTACACACTATAGTTTTGCCCACATTCCTAAGTCTCACTCGGATTTGGCTGCTAAAACAACCAAAATGATTGGAAAACAAATGTTACCTGGTACTGATTTGGAAATCATTTGGTTGTTTAAGGAATGGATCATACATGTTGCGTCAAGTGCAAAAGCTGTGAAAAACACCTGCAGACAGTACTCACACTGGCGGTGATGTCCTTCCATTCCTCTTCTCTCTGCTCTGAGTGTGCCATCAGGAGGCCAACACCACGTCGTAATGATACCCAGCGCCTCCAGAGGGCACTCAGCTCTCCGTTCTTGCCAACCCCACAGCCCTGCATTGGACATCCAGCTCTCAGTTCTTCTATCTTCCCAGCAAGGCCATGGATATCCTCCATCAGCAACTTCATGCAGAGATTTGAAAAAGTTTGAGTCAGGCAGGGTTCTAACACTAACACTATCACTAACTCTCTAAATATCTGGCATGTCCAAACAAAGCCCAGCGGATCCAGTATATATCCAGAAATGCCATTTAATCGATGCTGTCTCACATGTTAATCACTGATGAATACGAGCCACATCTAGCATACCTTAGCTCTTTTTTGTTGCTCAATACACTTTTCATGGGAAGTCACATGTTCTGCAGCACAATCTGACAGCCTGGCCTCAAATCTGGACAGAAGTTTTCGCATGTCTTCATGATACGTCCTGTGGCTGTGTTCTCTTTTTGCACACCTACAAAGGCAAATAAATACGAGAAAATTACTGATGGAGCTAAAAGCATTATGTAGAAATAAGTGGAATATTTAAGTAGTTGATAAAGTAACAGAAGAAAAGATGTATGGGATGCTATTACTTGTTCAGTGACTGTACAAGGGTGCATAACTGATTAAGCAAAAAAAAAAAAAAAAGGTTTATCTCATAGCTGAGGTCAGTGTGGTGTGTATTCATTTAAAAACTGGTCTGTAAAATAATTAATTATTATAAACCTTATGAATTATAAAAAAAAATGTAAGTCATATATTATACAACTGTAGCATTGAAAACAGACAATAAACCATTAGCAGAAATATGTTAGCACTCAAATGTGTGTAAATGTGCTCTTGAGTGGGGCGTAGATCCTGTTCTTACCTAAGAACAAATCCCAAATAAGAAAACATTGGTAAATGTCAGAATCTTTGTAAAGACTGCTTAAGTGGGTTTTAAAAAGAAATTTCCTCTTAAGAACATTTAGTGAGCAGTCAGTGTATTCATAGTCAATGTGCAATGAACTGTAAATGTAGGGAAGAAAGCCTACCTCTGCAGGGCATCTAGCCTGAGCTGGGCCTGGGCCTCCAGTGTGGCTCTTCCCACCAACAGTTGACTCAAGATGCCTATGTGGAGCTGTTCAGTCTTTGGGCAAGAGAGACATAGTTGCTGGGGCACCAGCTCCACAAGGTGGCTGACATGAGCCTGGAGACCATCTTCTAGGGCAGCTAGAGCCTGCTGGGTCTGCCTTTGCTCCTCAGTACAGTCCAAAAACCCTCCAGGAGCTGACAAGAAAGTGGCTTCAGCGTTGTGAAGGAAGCCTATGGCTCCTTGAGCAGCCCAGTGGTAATCCTTCATGGATTCTCGAGCCTGAGACAAACTCTCCTGTTGGATACAAGTAAAATAATTAAGCATATTTTACTGTGACAGCAAATAATAGTAATAATAATAAACTTTATTTATATAGCATTTTTCAAAAAACAAGTTTACGAAGTGCTTCACATAAAACACAATTCGTTTACACATCGCAATCAAACAACCAAATAAAAAATTGGGACAATGTAAATATTTGCATCAAAATATATTTGCATCAAAAATTATCAAGAACAAAAGGGTTGAAAAGTAAATAATCCAAAAACCTTTCAGTTTACCATGTGTGAATGGCACAGCTGCATGGTTGCATCTTTGAGGGAGTACAGTTCCCCATGGGTCCTCAGGTTAATTTTTTCTTTCTGCCCCAAAGCTTCTAATACACGCATCCCAGACTCCAAGTTTCTCCAAATAACCCAACATCTCTGTAGTTTAATATCTATGGCCTTTTCATCTGGATCCACTGGTTCTGCTTGCTCAAGCTCCAGCCTTGTTCTTTGGAAAAACTCTATTAGTGCAGGAAGCTCAGTGTGGAAGTGTAAGCCTTCCAGAAGCTTGACCTCCAGATTTTTGATATCATCTGTGACAGCATGTTCCCAAGAGACCAAAGTTTCAACAATCTGTCGAATCTTCTGCCTCTCTGAATTAAGCTGTGATGGGTGTAAGTCTTGACCTATGGCCTCCAGCTGGTCAGCAGCTTCTTGACACTGTGTCTTCACCAAAGGAAGTTCAACCAACAGTGTCTGGCATAGTTTGAACCTCTCACCCACACTGAGTGTTTCATCTTTGTAGCGCTGGATTTGCCCTTTGGCGACGTCCCTAGAGTCCTCCATTTGTTTCTTGAGGTGCAAATACTTGTCTTGCTCCATGGCACGCATATTAAGAGATTTAGACCTGTCTTGCAGTTCACCAGCGATGCACAACAGTGAGCTTCGCTTGGACTCCCGGCAGTGTTGAAGCTCTTGTATTTGACACTGATGTTCCATTAGCATGTGTTTCAATGTTTCAATAGTTGAAAGGGTGTCCTTTGTAAAAGGGAATGTTTGTTGCTCCAGGTCACTAGAAGTCTGCTTCAAGCTAGCCTGGATGTTAGAGAACTCCACATCTGAAGCAGTCCGCTCATGAATTAGCTCCTCTAACTCCCAGCTGGCTGCTCGTTCATGAGCCAGCAATCCATCTAATTCTGTCCAAAGGCCTGAGAGTCTGTTGACTAGGTAGCGGCTTTCTGCTGGACTTAGCCCTACTGCTATTTCCTTACTATTCTCAGCCAGGTTGTCTACTACAGCTTTCTGGCTCTCTATCTCCTCAGTAGCTAGTTTGTGGATTCTAAGCTTGCTCTCCAGATTCACAATGTTGGCTTTTGAAATGTTGTCAACATGGGCATAGGGGGCTCTGTTAACATGTGCTTCTGCTAGCCAGGCATCCATATCAGTGAGCTGATGAAGCAGCTTCTCTCTCTCGTGCAGGTTTTTCTCCATGATATCCAGAGCATGAGCTGAGCTGCCAGCAATGGCTGCATAAAGACCTTCAATATACTTAAGTGACGTCGCCACTTGGTCGCTGTCCTCTTTTTCCATGTTAGAGGCCAATGCTTTTATTTCTTCAACTTCTACTTGCATATTGGACCTTCTAGTCAAAATATCAGTTTGAAGTTTCTTCATCTCAACAATTTGGAAACGAGCTTCCTCAGGGAAAAGGGCTAACATTTTTCCAAACGTCATGTGGTTCTCTGCCTGCTTGGCCCATATCACCAAGTCTTTTAAGTGCTTGTTGATCTTAGCTGAAGAAGTGCTGCCAATACTGGTTGAAGAAGTGTCAAGCTGAGTCTTGGTGACATTGAGCAAGGACCTCAACTTTCGAAGAACACGCTCAACCTCGTCCTTCTCTTTCCTTCCTAAAGAGAAGTGGCCAAGAGCATCTGACTGTGACTGTAAGTGCAGATATTGCTGGTTGTACAATTTTAGGTCTGTGGTCATGCAAGCAAATTCTAAAGTACTTTTGCTGTCATGGATTGTTTGAGACGGTTGCATGAACGTGCTGGATTTCTGAACAGTTTCAAGCTTGGCCTGAAGTTGCTCAGCCTCTTTTATAAGGCGGGAATACTGAGAGGATGAGTTTGAAGCGTGTTTCAGAGCTCTTTTGATGCTCCCCTCTAAAAGCCTCCATTCTTCCTGGACATCCCCAAGTTGGGCAAGAAGAGCACCTGAACTTTCAGCCTCACTTAAGTGGACCGACAGTTGGCTACTCAACCTGAGCAGCTCTTCCATCATGCCTTTCTTCTGCTCCAAGGTTCGTAGAAGAACACGGAGGCTTTCAGCTTGAAGGACACTGCTCCTCAAAATGTTTCTGACAAAACCCAGAGAAAACAGGTCAGTGTATATCAAGTGTATGTTATTCCTATCACTGTCATGTAATTATAGAAAAAAAACTAAATATCATATGAAGTACTTACTGCCTAATCATTTAAGGCTACAGCTCATTGGTTCTGCTTCATTCACAAATTATCCCTCTACCCTTTCACCTGATATGTATTATCTAGTCAGTGATTGATAAATTGATACAATACAATCACCAATGATACAAACCAAAGGCAGCACCTTTTCAATTTGCATTATCCAATCAGCTAAGCTTAAGCATAACACACATTTGGAAACCAATCATGTTCTCTACTACCTAATCAGCTGTGTCCATATGTTCCAGTCATTCCAGCTCTCACAGATCCACAACCAATCACCACCATTATCAAAGCTCTGTACAGACATCAAGCATATCTACAGCCCCATTCGGGTTTAATTATTTTTCGTCAATTTATTGTCTTTTTCTTCCCATAACTGGGGAAAATAGATTCAGATACAGTAAACCTAGTCTGTCCTGATTGAATGGCAGAAAAAGCTAATTTCTTAGGACAGTAGTTTACTCACAAACTTGTTTTCTCTTTCTCAGCAGCTAGGACCTCCAGTAATGCTCTGGTAGCCTTCATCTGTCTGTGATACAGTTTGACCTGGTCCAGCTGTGCTGCTTTGACCTGTACTGTGGCAGAGGCATCCAGCAGTGCAGCACTCCATCGTCCTTCCACAGTTTTCAGGGCGTCTGGGTCACACATTTTGGCAGCACTCATACTGTTCATTGTAGCAACTTGCTCAAGCACACAACATCTGTAGTCCTACAACAGACAGGAAACACAAAGACTTGAAAGTATTGTACAGTAATGGCTGTGATGAACTCATACCTTGTATATTGTGAAACAGATGTAGATTTATTTTAGTTTATTTAGCACCATTGTCAATGGTCATAAAAATAAAACTTGTGAAATAAAAGTTAGAAGAAGATACAGGGAAGGAGAAGAGAACGCCACAGAGGCTGCGAATGGCAAAGGGACAACTAGAAAAAGAACTAAATAAGAATAAATATGTAAAACCCTTACCTCTGCCTCCTCCAGTTGTTTGGCCATGGTTGTGATATTGAGCTGAGCTGGCTGATACCGACATGCCAGAACTTTTAGGACAGTTCGCACCAACCGAATCTCTGGTTCGCTGGGAGACGACTCCATGCACCGAGTTGAATCCATGTTTTGTGTCCTCTACAAAATAGTGATATTAATGTAAAAACAAGAAAAGAGGAACTGGGTTATTTGAGCAAAGTATTTCATCAAACTGTAATTAGCTGTTTACTTGTCTAAAAAACCTGAAAAAGTAATGGCCAGCTAAAAGAGATCACAGATAAAAGGTTATGCATTTACACCCTGAGCCTCAAGTGTAACAGCATTAACCAAAGACTCCTGTATTGTCAAGTTTATTGTTTGTAGTTAATATCCTTTACATTTTTGTATTACCAGGGGTATATGTGTCCATAAGTACATAAAAGTTATAAATGATCATTCTTTGTATGAAAAAGCTGTGAAAGTGTGGCAGTGCAAGTTACTGCATACTGTGGATAATTAGGCCTGCTAATGACCCTACAGGAAGACCCTCTGGCTCAAAGCTCCTTCCTGTGCATCTTCCTGTCAATGGCATCATGGGAATACGGTATCATCAATCCCGAGGTACCCAACATCAAACTGCCATTCTTATCTGTTCAGTGAGCCATGCGTTTACACTTGATTTCTTGCCATTTTTAGACACTTGCAAATTGAACATTTATATTTCAAAGCAAAAAACTTGTACTGTTTAAAAGAAAACTTTCATTTCTACATCACTTTAATGTACAATGTGCAACACTATAGATGTGTTTAATGAACGTAGTGAATGAATGTTCTCTCCGTCTCTCCCTCTCATTGCTCTAACTGCATATTCAACAAACTTTTGGAAAAACATCACAAGAAGACCTTTACAAATCATTAAATCTCCCTGGAACAAGATAGTTATGCATTGTAACAGAACAAGTCTACTGTAGTTTTAACACAGCAAACTCTTTTTCCAGGCAAAGCTAGTTGAAACAATACTCACATTGATAACATCACTTCTTTCCACCAAGCTCTGTATTTCAGCCAAAATCTCCTGCATGGTGGAACGGTGTTTGGGTGACTCTGGAGATCCACCTTTCCTCTGCCCAGCCCCAAAATTGAATGGCAACCCCAATGCCCCTCTCTCAGGCTCCATGTCTTCTTGCATCTGAGGGAACATACACAAAAGCCCAGGGTGGTGTCACATTTTAGCCTTCTTCTGCCCCATGTTTGGCTCAAGATAATAACAGGGCTTCCTGCTCTTTCCTAGTTCCACAGTGGTGAACAGTACTGTGTTGATGGCAGCCTTACCAGTCAGTACAGCTATTAACACAAGAATGTGCCTGGGTAGGGAGCTGTCTGCCCTGGGGGAAAAGCACTCTGTTCCAAACCATTTATTTTAAAAAGTGCTCTGACTCCTTACCTCCTCTGAGGATGTCACTGATATGTTAAGACTTGGTTAGACAGGGCATACACCTACAATATAGCCTAATATGAGCTGTCAGCCCATTAGATGAGAAACCCAGGGAGGTGCCTATTTAAAAAAAACAAAAAAAAAAAAAACAAGGTGTGCCTTAGCATGGGGCGTAGGTAGAGTGGGAAGTGGATCTGAAATAATAGGTGAGGGATTTGTAATGGAAAAAAAACAGTACAACTACTTATGTACTTAAAGACAAGGCTGGACTCATTTACAACATATCTTTGAACAGTTCAACAGTTTGTGCATAGTGTTTGAAGAGCATAATACTTGTTAGAAGACATATGTATGGTGAATAAGGTACAGGTAATTAAAAATTATGCTGTGTAATGAGGAAGACAATATACAATTACATAAAGGTTTTAACTAACCTAAAAAAGGTACTTCTTCCACAGTGTAAATCTACATTTACTGTGAGAAAAATGTATTCCTTGACACAGGGGAAAGACGGTCCCATGTAAAGATAAATGCCAGATGTAAATCAAAGACTGGACCCTGGTTAAATTATGACTTCCAAATGCCATCTGATAGAAAGACTTGCTAATGGAGTAAACCTCCTAAAAACAAATGACAAGTCTCAGATGGATTTAAGGTAAAATTACAGTGAGAAAAATGTCAGAAAAGTCTAAGAAAAGACAACAACCACCAGCTGGCCATGTTTCACCGAACACATACCCACACTAGCCTTAAGCAGTGGGAAAAGGTAAGGTAATGAAAATGGCCTGTAAATGTCAAAGAAGACATTGTTTTAAAAGTGTCTCTTATGTAAGAAAGGACTGTGGCTTTTGTGGAGTCTGGTGCCAGCAAAGATGATAGACAGCCATATGAACTGTTTAATTCAAAGGAATGAAGGATGGCATTAAAGCTGTAAAAAGGAGCGTAACCAACTTCTTAAACTCTCAAGAAGAAGAAGACGAAGACGAGGACTTAATTTCCAATTTTAAAATGTATCAATAAAGCTATATATCAGTCTAGTGTTACTTACAGCTGTCAGTTCATAGTAATAAGGGATACAACCTCCTTTCAAGGGGAGTGCCTTACCAGCTTTATACACCAGGGTTGTGTTTTTCCCAGCATGCAACGCTACAGAGCTAATTCAAAGCTACATTTCCGCATTACATGAGAATGTGAGCCCAACAAAAAGAAAACAACCAGAATAGTGTGCTGTAAAGCTTTCTTTAACTTGATTATGCAAACACACTGTGAATTTAATTGAACTAAGTAGTACACTGAGTTAAATGATGATTTAAAATGAAATAAATTACAGTAAAAAAAAGTACCTGTTCCCATGGCTCCTCTGCAGCAACGACCAACACAGATAACTGTTCACTTTCTTTCTGATGTGCAGCTCTGTCTTGTAGAATTCCTGACAAATTTGAATCTTTGGCTTCTGTGCATTCAGCATAAGGCATTTTTTCTTTGTTTTCTTTTGTTTCCATCCCTTTATATCCCGTGCCTGTGGTCTCTGTGTGTATAGTGTCAGTAGCCGTCATTTGCCGACTGTCAGTGCTGTCAGTGGCAGGGAGTTGTGTTTGGGTTAATGTGTGTGCCTTTGGTGGTTGCACTGGGCCGTCCACGGTGCATGGGACTGAGGTGTCTGCCAGCTCATCTGTCATCTCCTCTTGCGTGATGCCAGGATATGTTGCCATCTGTACCGTCTCCAAAAGAGCTGTGCCAGTGAGTTCAGCTTCAGTAATAGAGCTGCATGAGTTGGGTGAATCCAGTGCTTTACTGTCTGTGAATTCAGGACTTTTGGAGTTTGGGCTTTTCACGTCTTTACACTGTAGTTTGGCACCTGCACATTTTAACTCCTTCACTTCTACACTCTCTAAGGCCAAGCTGTTTTCTGACTGCTCTGTGTCAACTGATTCAGGACAGTTTAATGCAGTATTTGTCCTTTCCTTGCTTTTTGTCCCAATGCACATCATGGATTTTTTTTGAGGAAGGCCTGTACTTGAAACTTCTGTTTTTTGGTAGTGTGCATCACACAAGCCTGCCACTTCTGAGCTCAGTACACCGGGGCAAATGACTCCAAAGTCTTCCCTTTGCTTTATGTCCTGCGGCTGAGGGTGAGGCAACTCCATGTCCAACACAATTGTGTGCATTTTCTTTGGGGTCTCAGTGCTGTCTTCAAAACATTTCTCTTTTTCTTCAGCCCCAGCTATTAACTTAATTGTGTCTGGTTCTTGACTGCCTGACTCACACTGTGATCTCTCTGCAGGCTGTGTTTCTAGGTTTCCAGACACATCTTTGGAGGCAGGTACACAGAATGATGGCTCTCTCAGCTCCGGCTTCACACCACTAACAGTCTCATGGTATTCCAGTTGTGATGTAACACACTGTACACAATCGATTTTCTGGGGGTTTTCAGAGCCATCTGCTGGCAATTTTGGATCCAGGATGAGAGTAGTGATTTTCTGTAATGGCCCACTGCTCTCTTGCTGAGCTTTTAAACTACTGTTGAAAGGAAATAAGGAATCTGGCATTAAAGAATCTGTATTGCTTCCAGGAAGTGACTGTAAGGCCTGACTGTGTCCACTGGCGAGTGTAGCTGGGGTGTTATCAGTGTTACTGGTACCACCATCATTTTTCAACCTGATTTGGAGACTATCTAAATCTGATGTGCCGTAAAGGTGCTCGGTGTGATCAATATTCAAATCAGCGGTGGCTACTTTTGGTGGACTTGAAGTTAGGTTATCCTCATGGGGTTTTGATGTTAAAGTGCCAGGGATTCCAGTGCCTGGAAGTTGATTTTGGGTAAAGGAATACTCCTTGGGTGTTTGCATAAGGCCAGCATCTCCTTCCACTCCTGATTTTCCTGATGTTTCCTCGATAGGTTCAGTGCAAGGATGAATTTCATCTGAAGCATAGTAAGTCCTTTCAGTCAGACTTTTGTTGTCAGTCTGGTCTCTTTCAGTATTTTGCCTGTAGCTTGTGGGAGAATGATGAGGAGAGTCGCGACTATACATGGCCATGGTTGCATCAGACATTGAACAAAGTGTTTCGTCACTATCTTTGTCCTGCTCTTCTTTATGGCCCAATTCCACTTCTCTATCTTCTTGGCTCAGCTGTGAAAACCATAAAATGAAGCAGAATAATTAAATAATTTGTTATAATCATCTTTTAAACCACAACAAAACTGGACAAGAGACTCAGCAATTCTGTGACTAAAAGGAATCTCACCAGGTATTCAAGTGAAGGTGTGCTTTTCTTAAGGACATTTGAGGCACTTTTCACCAGTTTCTTTGTGAGTTTTTTCCCCAGGCAGTTGAGAAAAAAGTCTTGTTGTGAGAGTGCTCCTTGAAGAGCTTGCTGAAGCTGCATACCCTCTTTCAGGGTTGCCTGTGAGGAACACACAAGGAAACAAACTAATGATGATAATAATAATGATGATGAGAATAATAAAATAATAATAATAATAATAATAATAATAATAATAATATGTTTCTAGATTTTGAAAGAACATTTTTTCAGGTGAATTAAGTTTCTAACAAGTTGTGGCACATACAGTATGAAAGGTTTATTTCTCCATTTAACCCACTTTTGTGAAAGGGTAGATGTGTTAACACTAAGCATTCAGGAATCAGTATAATTAGTAAACTATAATCACTCTACTATATAGAAACATGATCATTGCTGAGACTGGCAAAAAAGGAAGAAGGTGCTGTTCAGAAAAATCACTTCCAACATCCAACTTGTGACCGGAAGTGGCAGGGTTTATGGGAAATGTAGTCTTAATTTTTAACACACCAGTACCAAAGGTACAACTGGTGTAAGATAAAGCCTACAAATCATCTCAGTCGAGGAGTCAAAAAATTCAGGTTTAATATATATTAGATTTTGATATTTAGATTATACATGAAAACTACGGTGCTGATATGTTTTAAATACAACTCTGCAAAATATCACATTTTTTGTGTTTACCTGGATAGAAGAAAACATATTTTTATTGAAACAGCACAGAGCAAAAGATAATAGTCTTGGTATTAAAACAAAGTGCACATGCAACACTCCAATGTTCACTGGCTATGTATATATTGATTTATTAATTTGTCCCTCATATATTCATTCAAGTTTCATCTCAAACAAGCCTTCATGACTGTTGTATTTTGGAAGTTCAGATTAGCCAAAAAAGTCATCGCCTGAGGTGATTTGTCTGAATCACCAGACTAACAGTTTGGTAGGCATTACCTGGCTTGGCTGTGATGGCACAGCTTGTGCTGTTTGGCTCCATTGCTGCAGCTGACTGATGAGCTCTCGGACACCGCTGGCAACACTGTCTGCACACTCCTGCTTCTTTTGTTTAAAACTGGACCTGAGGCTACAGTGGGAACAAGAGGGAGAGAAATCAGGAATAAATGGGACACCACATGAAATTTAAAAATATAAAAATGCCACATGCACCATTTTTAAACATCACTGTATCACTGTTGCTTGTGGTTCCTTGGCCTAATTGCCTTAAAAAAATAAAATCATGGTCAAGATGACCGGTAACCTCTGCCTCACACCATGGGCACTGTTACTTCTAAGGTTTCTTCATTATCTTCAAAGATATTATTAATACCTATTTCCCTCCCTAGCATTGCTGTATGTGCTTTACTGAAGAGGGTGAACATGTTTAAAGTGATTTTTCTATCAATCTTTCAATGGTTCCACCATCTGCCATTATCAGAAACTCTGAAAGCTTTAGCTCTGTCTGCACTGGAAGAATATCTACTGGGATTCTTCCAGCAAAAGTAAATTTCCCACAAAAATTGTTGCGGTGGCACACAATGTCAAAAGCTGCACATAGTACCTTTAAAGTGATTGTATCCACAAAAACAGCACAGATATTTTGAGCGAACATGTAATAGTTTCAATGGCATGGTTACTCATTTTAAGAACAGCCATAAAAAGGCACCTACGTGTTTTGAAGCTGGGACCTGAATAAAATATATTTCTTTGTACCTGTCAAGTTCTTTGGCAAGTGCATCAGCAGTCAAAATCACGTCTGCAGGAAGCTTTTCTTGTGTGGCCTTTGACTCTTGTATGTTTTGCAGTTCATAAATTCTCACCGTAAACTCTGTCAAACTGGTATCACAGTCCTGAGAAAGAGAGAGTGTTTTTTTGTGATTATTAGTATGGCCTACTGTCTTTCTTTATATGTGCAGATTGGTGAGTGGATAGGTGTATGGCTGAGTAAATGGGTGGATAGATGGACAAATACATGAAAAATGCAACCAATGTACAGCGCTATTTCTGAGTAAAGACACATGCAACAGCGGGAAGGATCAAAACACTACCTGTAGTTTATACCAGTGTTGTTTAAGCTGATTGATGTCAGTTAACACGTCATCATCCACAGACACATTTCCCAAACGCTCAGCCAGGCCTCTCAGTGCTGCCTGTAAACAGGAGGTCTCCTCCCTCACTTGTTGAACTCTTTGGGTCCTTTCTCCTTCAAGCTGTGCCAGTTTTTTTCTGATGCAACTCCCTAGTGCCCCCTTGTGGTTTTGGAGGCTACTGACTTGCTGAGAAAGGCTGGCTTGAGCCTCGGCTGTGGAACTTGCTGAGATGGAGTCCTTGAGTGCTATGAGATCTGAGAAGTCCTTCTCTGTGTCTGTTACCTCTTTTAGCAAAGCCTGCAAACATAGGTAAACTATTTTAGTTCTTATTTCCTCTATTGAGTGGGGAAAGGATGTGGCGAGGAGAGGAATAAAAATAAAGAAGACAGATAAACAAACATATTGTGCAAACTGATTGATCAAAAACTTCTACGTTCATATACAGAGAACACATAAAACATCAGGGATTACATCCTTTTTTTGAGGCATTTTTCCTCCCCGTCATCCTCATTTCCTATTCATGATGTTAACAGATAAAATCAATACAAGGCCAAAATTTTTTAACTCATATTCACATCATCATTCTGAATCATGGGAAGAATATGATTTCCAAATGTTTTTATGTGTGAATGTGTTTTTTTTCCATGATCTCACCTCCAGAGCGGGTGCATCAGTGATCAGTTCAGCTGTGGTTTCTCTCTCAGCTTGAGATGTAGACATCCTTTCCTGCAGGGACGTCAAGATGCGGGAACAGTCCTGCAGTAACTGACCACAACGTTCTTCTTCACACACGCCTTTTTCAAGGTGTGAAAATGCTGCCTATAGACATTTAAGCCACACAAAGCAAAGGTTAAAAGGCCTATATTTACATCGCATACACCTTCACAACTCTGGTAATCACATGAATGTTACAGTTAACAAGAAAAGCTTTACATTCAGCTCTGTCATCAGTGGTGACTGACAACTCTCCAGTGTAGACCAGGAGGAATCAGTCCAGATGGGGTCATTGATTCGCTCAGCTAGCTCCCTCCTCTGTTCAGCCAAGGTAGCAAGAGCTAACCCCAGAGATTCAGTTTCATCACGCAGGTCATGTGCCTGGATGCTGGCCTGTCTGCGCTCAGCCAACCCAGGCCAGGAGAATAAACTGGGGAGCTGTGTAATTCGGTGCCGCAGCTCCTCAGCTCTGCAGTGGGCCTCGTGCCTTTGGGCCAGGAAGGAGGAGGTGAGCTCCGGCTCGGCCTGGAGGACACTGAGCAAACAGGAGAAATCAAGAGGTTGAGGCACAACGTTCAGGATGCACTTTAACTCACGAGACAACTTCTGCTGTTGTAAGACGAACATTGAAAAGCATTGCTTCACCGTGTCCACTCTCAGTTATCATGGCCCCAAAAATCAACATTACTGTACATAAACCAGACCATCACATTGTGTGACATCAGGTAGGACACCGTGGGAAATCTGTGGCATTGCCACATGGCGCAGAACAGGAAGAGGGCCCTGTTCTTTTAATGCAACCCAGATCAACTAGGAACATTGTCTGTGGAACAGGAACTAACTGGGTTTTATCGGAAGTGTGGTCCTAATTTTGATTTTATGCGATAATTGTAACCAAACATGTCTATCTTCGTCTATTTTGTTTCTGGCAATTTTTACAGTTAGGCAATATGTGTATGTTTAAGAATGCTAGATGTAGCAACTTTAAAATGAGAATGACAGGTATTATGATAAATATACACATATTTTGTAAATATACACAAATTTGTATGAGAAAAAACTGCATGTGCTTAGTTAATATGGTCTCTTAATGTTCAGGTTTACACTGCAGCAGACACTTGACAGACCAGCTGTTATAAAGTGGCATGTGACTCACCTACAATGTGGTTGAACTGACTTCAGAAGGGCACTCCACAGCTCCTCTGTCTTCTGAACACTTTCCTGAATTTCTTGTTTGTCGACTCTGTCAGTCAGCCTGTGGCTCAGACGACTTCCAGTGAGCCGAAGCTCCTCCACACGAGACTCGCCCTCTGCTATCACTCTAACCACAGCCTGTAAGACAGAATCCTTTAGTTTAGATATTTTACATTTATATGTAACATAGTGCTGCTATCATTTTATCTAAAGCATCTCACATACATTTTTAGGAAGACACATAACAGAATGAAAATTGGGGTTGATCAGTATTTTTTTCCAAATTCATGGATCCATTTCTTTCTTACTGCAAGAAATATTCTCATTGAATGTGCATGATTACAAACTCTTAAGCAGGCAGTGCCCTAGTTTTTCACTGTTTTGAGACAGTGGAAAGGTTATGTGTTTCAGAATTGAGGAGACTGAGAAGTTGGTTGTGGTCTTTTGACTTACCATATGTGGTTGACCACATGTGACAATTTTACAGTGACCAGATAGGTCATAGGCAGATTTGTACACCAGGTTTTACAGAAATCTAACATGTAATTCAGAGTGCATGGGGTTTCTTACCTGGACACTGTTCAGTCTCTGCTCTACAGGACTTTGTGTGCTGAGGCTTTTGTTGACTGGAGAGTCGACCTGTTGTTGTAGCTTTGTAATCCAGGACTGAGTGGACTGTGACAGCGCATGAAATACATCTGTGTCCCCACTCAGAGAGCTCTGCCTTTCTTTTGAGTCAACTAGCATTTTGGTTTGGAGGTTGTGGTATCGTTCCAGCAGTTTGCTGCTTTCTCTCACCAACACTGATTGCTGAAGTCTGCTGCTTTGTAAGGATGACACAAGCCGACGGACAGACTCCGTTCTTTCCCTGCATGGACAAAGTGATCAGAAAGTCAGCACTCTGTTTCAGTTCATTCACAGTTTAAATTTTTTCACTGAACTAATTAAAACTGAGCTTGATTGGTGCTCCTCAGTCAGGACTCAACTGTACTGATGTAAAAAACAAGCAAACACAGGACAAAAATCTGTCACAACCATGCAGCTCCTCCATGGTGCATGAAAAATAGGAATGAGTAAAAAGTCCTACTCTTAGGGAATGACTGATAAAATTAATATTAAAAAAAAACATGTATCATTAGGGTTTACAGAATTCTCAAAAATGAAGCTGTAAAAGAGGTAATCACCTACTCCTGTTGGTATCTAAATGTTCATTTAGCAAATTACATGCCGTACAAACCCAGAAATATTTACCTCTATCATTTTGGACTCTCTTAGCTGGTCAGCATTGATCAAAATCATTATTTTATTATCACTATATTCTTTCTGTAACTTTTTTTAATCAGGAAGAACCACTATGGGTTGTCTTTGACTTTATGTACCTACATGTTTTTGCTTGTTTAATGAAATCACTGACCTGCTGCCAGCTCTTAGTTCTGAGTTGAATGATTTCTCTGTCCCTCAGGGTCAAACTGAGCATGTCTGCCTCTGCATTGTCCTTGTCATAATCAAGTAATAGTAACCATCTAAATCAAGCATTTTAAGTGCCTAAGTGCCTAATTATAATTCATAAATACACCTAAATTTTAATCTTTTCGCTAAAGAGTTTCTCGCATGTTTTGCTAATTCACACACATGTGCTCATATTATAGGCCTTCCTTTGAAAGAGAGAAAAAAAGTTTACCTTTGTTGACATGCTTCCTTTTGCAGGTGACTAAGATCCTCCTCCTTCTCTGCTTTTTCCTCAGCAGCTTGCAACCATTGTTCCAGATTCCCACTCTCC
>OMLB01051755.1:2544-13571 GCA_900302555.1 Myripristis jacobus
TCTGTGTGTGTGTGTGTGTGTGTGTGTGTGTGTGTGTGTGTGTGTGTGTGTGTGATGCTTGGAGCAAAAAGCCGGCAACACTTCATTTCCAATAAACTGTCTTGTTTTCTCTCCCCGTCTCTTTCCTGCTCTCTGTGTTCAGTTGCCAGATCTCATAAAGTCGCGCCCATCATTACATTATACCACCTGTCTGAGTCAGTGTGTTTCTATCACCCTGTATGTTTTTCTCTCTTTCTCTTAATCGCTTTCTACTTTCACCTTTCTGCACCCTGTCACCCTATTTGCATAGCTGTCATCTGAGCAAAAGTAACGGTGCAGTCGAATGCATCGAAAGCCTGGGGATTAAATGCAGAACAAACAGTGGCCTGCTCTATGCTCGTATTTACACACACTCACTGCAGGAAGCTTGCCAATTCAATCAACGTCCCCACTGGAACATTTAGGGCTTATGTGCCTTGTTCAAGGGCACATCAACAGTAAATATAATAGGGGGTTGAGTAACATTAGCAATTCTCTTTTCATGTCGGTCCTAAATTGCTTGTATCTCTAGCCTTGGGGACCCTCTGTCTTTAAGAAATTGCTTCTTTTTTTTTCCTTCTGAGGTCTGAACTAAGTTTCTGGCTTCCATAAAACTGTTCTGGTTCCTGGTGGCCTCAAGACCTGAGTGGAGGACCGCCAGTAAAAGCCAGTGCTGCTGAGAATGGTGCACCACAGTTTGGAAAAATGCAGTCCTGAGACAGACAGACAGAGAGAGTTGAGTGATGCAATGTTTTATTCTGCGAAATTCAACTTCTCTCTCTGGCACAAGAAATCCATCTCGCGCCTCCCTGTGATCAAGGTGACGTGCTCCTTCCACTCTATAATACCTAAGAAGTGCGTCAGTATTGAATGGTACATTGACGGATACAGATATACGACACGTTGAAAGCAAAAATCTTTCCTGCCACCTTGATTGCGAATCATACATTTCAGCAGTTAGTGCTTTTGACTAGTGGCAGCTGGCTTCTCTTGACCTGTTATTAACATGTTGTCACACACAGTACAGTATACGTGACGTGTTCGGAAAACCAGAGGTTCAGCACGAGGAGCAGTGAGCAATGGAGATCAATCTGCCACTCTGCTTTTGAAAGGCTGAGTAGGCACACTAGTTAGATATGCAGTGACAAGGGAGCAGCTACTGGATAATGGGATTTGAAACGGGGATGACGTTAAACTTGGATGACAGGGTGCAACATCAAAAAAAATGTGCTGGGTTTTATGAGTCAGTGTGTGATGTGCATCTATGAATTGACAGCTTTTTAGAAAAGAAAGCAGTTGTACACCAAGAGCAAGATGGCAGCGCTGTAACTATGAGCAAACGAAGAAAGCCCACACAGGAATAATTCTCGCCTTGGTAGTTTTCTCCTCTGCAATCTTTCAACCAAAGCTACACTTTGTCATGCTTACTGTAGGCGAGTTCACACATCTATCATGGAATAAGTCACTTCGCAGAGGATCGTCTGTGGGGACGGACATGTCACGCACCCGACGTCCAGGTCTTGAAGACACCGAACGTTTTGTGCAAATCACTTCAGAAATGACAATCATAACAAGACCAACCTTCAGTGGGACAGTTTATATTGCTATTCATTTTCATGACGTGGCCTGGGTGCCTCTGTATACCCGCAGGCTGCAGCGTTTTTATGCCTATGACATATTTTTATTTGGCCAGTGTGTTTTTACTCAGCTTGTTTTTTCCACTTGAAGCACTGAAAAATACTTTAGTGTGATGGTGTTTTACAAGGGCTCTGTAAGTCACTTTGAAACTTTAATGTAGATGGCTGTTCTGGTGTTTTTTTATTTATTTATTTATTTTTTACAGCAAAGCACTCACTGCATTCCACCTAAATAAAATTTAGAAGTAGATTATAAATTTTTCAATGCTACACTTGCAAACTATATATTTGTAAAAAATAAATAAATAAATAAAAAATAGATGAAGCCTATACAGTATATTGGCAGTTTATTGTAAATCTCTTCTCTATATAAAAATTGGCAAATGTCTTTCTGTTCACTATATTTACTGCATTTTGGAAGTCCTGTTTTCAGCAACCCTATCTATCTATCTAAATTGAGAATTCTACGTTTGTCACCACTGCTGTTTTCTGCTCTTTGTCTAATTTCTGTCCAATACTTGTTTATGGTTCTGGACCTGGACGTCCCACAGGTTCTTGGCTCAGCCATTCCTAACCACCCTCTGCAGCATCTCCCATCTGGACTTTGGAGGGTCCAGCTCACACTTGGCACAGATGTTCCTGTACACTATCCCAACAGCCTGATTGTACTACTCAGTATGTGCTGTTCCCACTTGCATCTTGCGCCCTGCTGCTTGTGTCTCTGAGACCTCTTTGCACATCCTGCAGCTTGATTCCTGTCTGATGTGGTGTTGACCCAGCGCCTGCAGTTGTGCTGCTATGATTAGTTCCTCTGTGCTCTTCTTCAGTCCATCTTTTTCCAGCTACTGTTAGGATTTCTTGATGTCAGCCACTTCTTCTATCTGCTGGTGGTGCATTCTGTGGAGGGGCTTGGTTTGCCGATCGGCTGCTGTCTGAAATATCCTAGCAGTTCATCTTTGGGAGCTTGTGCTCATCAATGCTTTATGATTTTTTTCCAGCTGGTGTATAGTCTTGGGGTACTGGACTCCATTAGTTGTAAAGTTAACTGTTCCTCCAAACGGAAACTTGTTTTTACTATAAAAATAGTGACAATGTAATGACTGGGCCAAGTATGCTAAAAACATCCACCTAGGTCGTTTTACTGTGACTCATTATCTCAAATTGAAGGAGGAAATCCCCTTCTACCATTTAAAGAAAAACAACAACTGACAAATATCACGTCTATTGATTTGCATTTCACTCAAAAACAAAACAAAGTTAGAGCACAAGACAAGTACACCTTATAAAGCTCTTACTCACATTAACACAACACAGTTAACACATGAGGAGAAGTTGCATTCCCACACTGGACCCTTCCCCTCACACCTGCCCCCCTCTCTAATACACCCATTACACACTGAATCAGGCTTGTTATGTCATGTTATGTTATCTTATGTTAGTTGGTTTGGGGTCTTTTGATACTTCTCATTTTGTTAGGTAAATTTATCATGCAAACAGGCACTCATTCTCATTCATACAAGACTCATTCTGGGAATCCGGAAACAAATGCTGCACTCATTACAGGCTTAACTCATTAAACTTTAAGAGAGGAATGTGTCTGCGCTCATTTTGTGCCATCATACTGGGTTTCCTTTCAGCTGCTCCTCCTCCAGCCCTGTGGAAAGTGACAGTGTGCTGCGCCTCTCCAGAGAGAAAGTGTACTCTCACTTCTCCGCAGTGACAGTCTTCGGGCCCCCTTGAGCAATCCCAGGGCTCCGAGTGTTCTGGGAGCCGGATGTGCAGTCACACGGCTCTGCCCTTACTCAGCCACAGTCACAGCAGCTCGCTAAGGATGTGCCATCACAGTGATAGGGCTTATTTTGATACTGAAAGAGCACTGTTAGACGGGTTATGATAGCTGCCTCGCTGGCTGGGGGCCCTTTTTCCATCTCTGGTGCACTCGAAAGAGAAATGTTCATCCCCATTTGACGTCATCGGGGAAATAAGAAATAACAACAATAAAAGACACAACCAGGTTAGCCAAGAGACGTGCGAGCTACACATCATTCTAAGAATTTCCATTATTAATTTTTTTTTGTACTATCCTGTCAGCTGAGGTGCATTTATGGATCAGCTCAGTTTTGTTTTGATGACTGTAGAATAGGAACTGTTTACTATACAGCCTTGTAGACCTAATTCACAAACAAATAAATAATGAATCTATTTAATAGTGGTGTCAACACCATCATTCCGTGAAACCCGATCCCCACACTGACAAAAAGCACTGACAAATTCAGAAGTGCTTGCTGTATCGGCTCACCAGTAGGAGGGCAAACTCAGCAAATCAGCAAGTTTTCAAGAAAAATGTCAGGTCAGTGATTTTTTTGTTTTACTGTAAGAATCCTATGTGCTAAGCAGCTTCCCTCATAACAAGCACTAGGCCTATTTTACTCCATGCCTGACGTGAAGCGTAAGATACAAGTTTGCCCCTCGGCTTTTTTTCTTTTTTTCGTGCATAGTGATGCATTTGGGAGCCTGTCTAAACCAAAAAGCTCCCATGCAACAGGAGCTAGCTGCTGTGTTTGGGTCAAACAGCAGCGTGTTGCAGAGCTACAGCCCTCTAACCCTGCACAGCAATGACTGGACCACATATGCCTCTTGCCTGTAGCATTCCTTTGCTTTGCTTGATGTAAATCCTTCACACACACACTCGACTTCATCTGCCGTCCTCTAGCCAGGCGGATGCGGTAGTATTCTGAAAGCCCAATAATTCGAAAAATTTCCCATTGGATCGAAAGCCTATTAGTCCAACAGCCATTATCCCCAAAACAAACATCCATTGCTCCAAAGCCCCGTTGCTCCAGAAATACACACTCTGGAGTTGTTGGATTTCAGTGTCTGTTCAGTGAGAAATGCATCCAGCCCTGTTTACCTTAACCTTCCCTGTGTAAATCCCTGTGTAACTCAACCAAATTTACACAGTAGACATTCACACTATTGGGGTTTTAGAATAATGGCCATTTGTTTTCAGGATAACACATCGTCCGACTAATGAGCTTTTAGTCCAATGGGGCATTTTCCATTTTATTTTTTTTTTCAGAATAGGCTAATGGGCCTTTGGACCAATGGGTAGTCCCTGTGTGAAGTCTGTTTGCTAATACAGAGGCTGCCTGGCGGTGTATCCACTGTTTCACTTTCAGTCTGAATTCAGGTGAAGCCAATCAAAAGAACAGGAACATTATCCATCTTAAAGGCTTAAAGGCAGGTGCACACATAGATATGAGCTGCATTTCAGTTTCTTTGTCTAATCTATGCAAAGCATCAAACACACTGCAGTTGCAGCTGAGATGATGGCTAGCAGGTCAGCGTCCTCATCCATATGCCAAAACACAATGAACTGAACTTGAAGCTCAGCCAACGATCCATAATGATGCCAGTTGAATACACATTGGCAACCTGAAAAGGGCAATCTCCACCAAACATATTGGCTTGCTCTCATTCTGGGTTGTGAGGTGCTGGAGACGACTGCAGCATGCCCCGGGTGGAAGGCAGGGAAATACCTCGGACGGTTTGACAATCCATCACAGGGTGAACACACAGACGAGACTCACACACATTCACACAATTTAGCATCCACAAGACTTCAGAAAGTACTAATGTTTACAATGGCAAAGTGTCAGATGGCACCACCAGGTTTGTTCCAAAGACTTTATTTGAGTGGGTGTGGGTAGATATACAGCTACTGCAAGCACGTGTTTTTGCATAGCTCCCTGTGAGCAAACAAACTAAGTGGTTGTCAGAAATGAGCACGGGATTTTAATGCAGCACCAATGAATGCGCTGTTTTCAAGATAGCCAAAGACTGACTCTAGTGAAAACTCTCAATTTATACGTCTGCATCACAATGCTGAAGTATGAAGTGAATGGTCCTTTCGCAGTATGAGCAGGCGTTACTTGCCAGAGACAGTTTGGACACAGGAGGACGGGTTGTGCCTCTAAATATTTTCTATCAAAGGCTCAAAGCGAGACATCCTGAGCACTAGAAAGAGCACGAGCAGACGTGGCAACACATGGCAGATTCAGGGGTTTACAGCATAACCAGCAATGGTGGCAGTGACATAAATGATCACTTTACCAGGCAGTGACAGTTGGTGTAGCAAGAATCAATGTGAGAGAAGGTAATTTAGATTGACAGCCTTGTTATGAGAGACGGTTGTGATTTGTGAGCGTAGCCATTAGCTGATAAAATGACCAGTCATGCATGTCTTCCATGTCATGCCTGAGCTACTCAAACACTCCACTTCATGTAAATTGAATTGCACCGACTAATTTTTGAGGCAATAAGTAAGCCTGGATTGAGTAAGAAGTGACACTTTATGGAGAGCAGGTGGCACACAGTTCTCATTTCCTCGTCATCAAGTTCAGACGACGACCCAGCAAACACACAGCTGACAGCACACTTGAACTCAGTCTGCGGTCTGTTCTTCACTTCCTATTTAAATTGTTTTGAACTCTCATATCCACTTTTCCACTTATACAAACACATAAGCTCTTGTCCTGTTTGTTGGGGTTTGCTTTGCCCTTGTTCTGTCTCTTGCTTTTATTTTACGCTTGTTTTGTGTCCTTTTTTCCCCTGTAAAACACTTTGTGACACACAGTGAACCCTTTTGGCATGAACCTATTTTGCCCCTGTTTTGTTCCTCCTGAGAGGCATATAAATAGTTTTGTTTTTTTTTCTAAACTGAATTGCGTCTGTGTTGATTAAAGACTCAACTATTCCTCAGTGCAAGCTGGAAGCTGGGAATCCGTCACTGTTCAGGACAGTCCAGGGACGAGAGTCGGAGCTGGATGGCCCCAGCAGCTCCAATCGCTCCAAGATTTACTCTGACAGGCACGCACCGTGCTACCTATATGGTGTCAAAACCTCATCTATCCCCTATCAGCTGGGAACTGTGTTCCCATGCGTTGATCTATTCTATCCATATCTCTCTCTGTACCCTCAGTCCCTGGATCTATTCCCCAGTTCCCACTAGAGACTGGCCTGTAAGGTTAGCACATCTGACTGCTCACTGGCCTGCTGGAATTGTTCCCCATCAAACCTGATCCAATATGTCATGTTTTCAAGGGAGGCTGGCATGGAGAGGCTGCCTGCACCTGCACATGCATGACTAGTAATCCATAATGTGTGCAGACAGTAGTTTATAGCAATGAAAGGTGTAATTTATGATTTCAACTGCGGCATGCCGGCTGCGGAGCGTATCCCTGCCGGCAGTGCGGCTGGGCCAAAATATAATGGCTGTCTAAAGGGCAGAGAGACGTGAACAAGACAACTGGGACTTTGACTGATGTACCTCCCCGTCCACAGCACATTAGATGATTGGTTGTTGTTATCCAACAAGAAAAGATCTGCTACTTCTTATTGGCTGTGGGGCTTCTTGTGACCCAGACGATCAGGATTGATTGATGGTCCCACAATGGGTCTGATGCGCAATTTATACAACTCAGCGGCGACCTACTTAGAGCTGACTTTAATCCTCATACGAGCTGAGAAATTTATCCACCGTGTAACAAACGACACTGAGACATTCATCCAAATCATGACTTCTGTAATAGGATGAATTCTTCTGGATTCTATTACAATTTTTCATAAAATAAAAAAAGCTAGAGAAAATAAAAAAATATATATATACTGCCAATTTAATTCTAGCAATCAAACACCCAAGACAGGTGCAGACAGCTGGTCAGGTCGGCCCTTCCTGAAGCTTTTGGGTCGACCTTTTCCCTGACCTTTTCCAATTACCGACGTCACCAGGAAAGGTCAGCGGCCAACTTTCAAGACGAAACACCAGCACCGGCCGTGAAGCTCAATTGTGGAGAATGACATGCACTCTAGAGGAGGTGAGAGTGTTTGTGTGTGTGTGTGTGTTTGAAAGAGAGAGAGAGAGAGAGAAAGACGAGAAAAGAGAAACGTAGTGGTGAACAAAGAGAGAGTCCAACCTTGAGACGCCAGAATTACCATGAAACAAAGATGAGACGTTTGGTTTAAAGGTCACAGCAGAGAGAGAACAGGAGATGCGGTGCGCTGTTCCTGTAGGCGACTCTTAATACTTGATCCTGTTTGGGAGAAGAAAGCGCCGCAGTCATGCTGGGCTTCTAACAAGTTCACCCTTTCAGTCAGGGTGAATGCATTATCACCCTTCCAACAGTGTAGCAGACTGCTGAGTGAATTTGGTGCATCCTTTTGTGTGTGTGTGTGTCCTCGGCCCTGGTGTGCATGTATTAATGAGATGAAATGAGAAAAACAGTTGAAGGGAGGGAGAAAATTGAGACAGCGAGACATAAATGAACATGTGCGGCCTCCAGCTGAGTCGGGTTTCAGGTTAGCTATTTAACAACAGTAATGGGCCCGGGCTGCATCATTCTCCCAAACAGAACATGGTAATGACAGTGGCTGTTTTTTCTGTCTAATTCACTCTCTCCGTGCTCACTGCCATCTCAGTTGAAGCCAAAATTTGTCCAATAAAGAAAACCACAATTACAGATGATGACTCTGTCTTTTTAACCATTGTAGTCATTATCGGTAAATTATGAGTAAATGATGCTGCTGATTTTTATTAGTCTTATTATCATTAAGTCTGTCATTTCTGAGTTACAGGTGCTGGCTCATTGGGTGGAAATACAAAGGAGGAGAGGGAAGCTACATCTTCTTAAATCTGATGCAAAAAAAACATATATATATTTTTAGATATCAACAATTTGGCACGCATTGCCTTGTTCAGGATAAAAGCAACACATCACTTCATTGGTATACATACTATAGGAAACAGGTTTTCTACATCAAGACAATCAACATAGAGCTAAATAATATAGAAGGCCCCTCCAACATAGATTAGAGAATGTGGAATGACATTCATGACCAAGAAAGGGAAATTAATGTGTCAGTGACATTCCAAGAACATGGGCAATGATTAAGAAACCTCAGAAAGAGCCTTCTAAAGACTGTAGAGAAGGCTACTTCAGATGCCATGAAGTCTTAGACAGAAATCATCCATTAAGTACCTTAATCAGAAAAAAACAACAAAAAAAACATGAATTCTGAAGACCTGGGCCGGAAAAAACATCGATATTAGTACATATGAATAACAACTGATAAATATCGAAAAATGCAAGTCAGTCCTTCAAAATACATGCAGATCAATCAGATACGACATAGTGCAGAAAGAGTCTGAAGTCAAATTGTAGTCTGAGTCTGAGAGGAGTCAAGGTCTGCAGTCTCTAGCAGTTCTACAGCAGAGAGTCCGAGTCACCGTCCCACTTTGGTGAGACAAACTCAGTCCCTACATATCGCGTAGAAGAGATAGAGCGGTTAGCCTCGATAAAAAGTGCAGACACTGGATGTGAGGATTTCTACACATAATGGGTCTCCAGTGTTCGGCGATTCAGACCTTTAATTCTCTTCTAGTTTTTCCCACGGAAGCCTTTCCACATGGACAAGCGATCCGATGAATTATGGCCCAGATGTTTGAATGTAAGACATTTCGATGTGCTATTTCACTGGGCACAAGCATTACATATCTATAATTGCCATCTGGTAATGGGGCAAGTAGATGCTGTCTGGGCTCAACCTGTGGGACCAAATCTGAGCTGACAAGTTTATCTTTTACGGCTGGAGAGGGCCTCCTAAAGAAGGCTGTGAGAGCAGCTTACCTGAGGACTTATCTGATTTGAGTACGTACTGATGTCTATTTATTTATCACCTTTTTGAATTGCTCTGCACATTTGGAAGATTTCTCAGTGAAGACAGCAGAAGGGTTAGGTTGTTGTCTTCCTCTGTGGAAAAGACCATCTCCTTGTGTTGTATTCAATGTCATCGTTTTTTCGCACACCGACTTGACTCTACAAAGCAGGGGATATTGTATGGAAGGCTATTTTTTAGAGGAAGAAGATGATGGCTGTGAGCTTTAAACAGGCTAGTACAATGAGTTGGTTTCTTATACAAAAAGTTAATACTTTAATGGATAGTTAGATCCAAAAAACAACTTCATGTTTGTCAGTGTGCATTGAGCAAATTTCAGGTATTTTGGATGATTATCCAAAAATGAGAAAAAAGTTGTTGTTTATGTTCATTGTCTTGAAGTGATGTGTTGCTTTTATCTTTATATGTCATATATACTGAAACGTTGGTGATATCTAAAATTTTAATACTTTTGCATCAGAGTTATGAGCATATGGCTTCCCTCTCCTCCCTCTTATTTCTGAGTTGCAGATGAAGTCCAGCTCATTCGCTGATTTCTGTGTAAATTAACCCCGTCTGCCTAAAAGATGTCACTCTTGTTGCTGCAGAGAAGCAGTCAGCTTGCCAAGGTTAGAATCAGGACATTTTTTCAATAATAGTTTTAATTTACTCAGAACACAAAACACATGATTGCTGATTCCTTCTGGTTAGTTCTTCTACAATTATAATTAATAGACGTCAGCAATAACGACAGCTATGGTTGGGGCACTTAGATTCATTTATTTATTTTTTTGGTGAAAGCTTGTAAATTGCTTTAGCTTATAGGAAAATAATTTGAAATCAATAGTTAGTGTCGGATGATTAATATCCTTGGTTAGTTGCAGTGTAATAAGCGGCTCTGCTCTGCTGGGGTCCTGAATCACCCTGTCGGGACTCATTCTGCAATAATGATCAGCTTGCTGTACAGTACATTAACCTTTGTCTCAGTTTTATTGCTTGTTGAGGGATTGCGTGTTTCTGTATCCTCTTTCATTCTAACAGTCAAGTATCAAGCACCATCTAGAGCCTCTGGTATCTCTGTCGCAGGATTACATTGCTGGCTATTGTGTTGGCTATAAAACACCGCCGCCACCCACCATGCACTCATCACAGTCGAATTACAGCCACTACTGGGCACTCTGTCTACTCTCTCATTCTCTCTCTTCTCATCTCATCTCCCACTTTTCTCTCTCCCCTTTTCTTCCCTCCCTGCCAAGCAGCTGTGCCCATTGATCCCGGCTGAGCTCTCAAAATCAATAAGTCAATTACGCTTCCATTAAAATGACATGAGAGCCTTGGCTCCAGATGCTGACCATGATGAGACCTGAGCCCGCTGTTCACCGAGCCCTTCATCCTTGGACTGCTCCATCCAGCCACCGGCTCCAGCCCCACTGCTCTCTCCTCCCCCAAAGCCCCGCACAGCTGCTTGAGCCCTTCACACTAAACATCCCTTCCAGAGCTTCCAATCTCAGACCACCTCAAATGAAACAGGGTGGTGAAAGCGGCAAATTGTTTTATGAAAAGAAACGTGTAATTTGAAATATTGCAGGTAGATGTTGCATGTTTGAGTTGTGATGCACAGTACACTGGCTTAAGGCTTATATTAATTCTAGCTCCATT
>OMLB01051780.1:6185-27979 GCA_900302555.1 Myripristis jacobus
ATATCTGGAATAATACATAAGTAATTGCGCATTTTAGATATTGCAATATATTTAATATGAATATATAATATATGTGTTCATTTCCCATAATATATTGTACTTTATATTCATAAAGATCCTCCATAATGTATTTAGATTTATATGTGATGAATCCTGGGTTAATATTTAATTATAGCTGCTGTGCAGCAATGGGTCGGGTCTGGCCATTTTTAGGAAGACGCTGCTCAGTGATTAGTTACACTCAGACAATTTGGAGCACATGTCGATTCTGCACCAGTTGAGGCTCGAACCTGCAACCTCTGGAACCAAAGACAGTCGTTTACTGCTCTGAGCTAATTGGCAAGTAGCAACTGTATAGCAGCTTGACAAATTGACTAAGCCATTCACTGTTGTGCAGGAAAGCAATCATCCGTGCATGGAAAGCCAGATTTGAAACCACTGTAAAAAATTCAGTTATTAGGACAAATATCTAAAAATGCACATATTGCATCTAGACAACATGAAGATGTTGGTAATTTGTTTTTGTTTTTGTTTTTTTCGTTTTTTTTTTAATGATTGATTGGCTCCATAAGTGAAAAACTGATGTTTAAAAATGCCATTCTTACATTGACTCCAATTGTTCACATGAGAGCAAAATTCAAAATGCTGTCAAAAATTCAGTTTTTGAGATACAGTTCTGAAATTTGCCACACATCATCAACCATGACTCCAGAATTTTGTCAATTTTTCTCATGAACATTGAAGATTTATTTAGCAAGAATTTGCAGGTATATGTTTACAGTAGCATTTACAGTCAAACATTTTGATGCACTTTAGGCTTAATTTTTGATAAAGGTAGGTTTAAGAAGTTTTACAGTTTTTGAAAAAAACAGAGTGATGGACTTCATAATTTTCAATAGGTTTAAATGTACAAAAGATTCTTCAATATTGAGGCTACAGTTTGATGAAAGTTCTGAAGTTGTAGCACATATAGTTGATTTGTTATGAATTTTCAAAGTTTTGAACTTTAGAGGCTTGCTATAGCGCCACCATCAGGACTGTTGGCTTGAGTTTGCAGCTGAGGTAATCTGGCATGGGACTGGACCTTTGTGCAAAGTTTGGTGAGTTTTCATCCATGGGAAGTATGATTTCCTCGGAAGAAAGAAGAAGAAAAAAAGAAGAAGAAAGAAAGAAAAAATACCTGGGAACACAATAGTGTCCTGGCAGCTTAGCTGCCCGGACCCTAATAAAATAAATATATAAAGTAAATAAAAACAATAAAATAAAACAATAATAAAAACACAATTTAAAGCCTAAAAAGACACATGGCTTCAGTGCAACAATTTGTCTTACTCATCTGTTTTGTCTTACTTATCACGGTTATTTTTATTTGTTCTTTTTTATGAGCCACTTTGTAAATTCAGTTTTGAGATACAGAAAGTGCTACAAAAAAATTTAATTATTATTATTACTACCTTAATAATTATTATTACTATAATTCCTACTTCTACTCATCATAATAACAATAATAAGAGTGTTTTCAATATTAACTGAGTTGATATTAACGATTATTTCCTGTTCCTTGTCATTTCATTAAGGTCGACTTAAAATGAACTGAACACAGAGAAAGAGAGCTAGAAAAGTACAACGGCATATTAGGGCTATTATAGGGGGGGAAAAATACAGAGCTGAGTCATAAATTTACGAGAAAAAAACTTGAATATTCTCTGAAATTAAAGTTAAAAAAAAAACACAAATTTATAAGAAAAAAAAATCTGAGATTATAAATCACAAATTTGCAACAAAAAGTCTCAAATTTATGAGAAAACAATTCACAAATTTATGAGAGAAAGAAACAGAAATTTTGAGATTATAGAGTTGCAAATTTATGAGAAAAACACTGGGAAAATTAATTTTTCTTCTGTTATGGCATTTAGTCAGAAGGAAGTCCTGGTGGTTTGAGCCCAGAATCACATATGGGTTCACATGGATCCTTCATGTTGAGAGTTTTTTTTTTGTTGTTGTTGTTTTTTGGGGCATTTCTGCTTTCTTAGTCAGTCCCAGTGGAGAGAAACAAGGAAGACATGGCAGAGAGAGTGGGTGACATGCAGCAAAGGGTCAACCTTAGCCTCCCTTCATGTTGAGAAGTTAGTTGATTTAGATTCTGAACGGTTTCCATAACTGTCCTTCTGCCAGCTTTTTCTTCCATAATCTTTTCTTACATTTTTAAAAATAGCCTCACCAACTCTGTAGCAATTTTTTAAATTTATTTTTTATTTAACCTTTATTTAACCAGATGATTCCCATTGAGAATTCAAGATCTCTTTTACCAGGGAGCCCTGGCCAAGACAGCAGCAGCAGGTCCAAAATGACTCACAACAAACAAGTGAAGAACATACATTATAAAAGATACAAAACAAAACAAATGAATTAGATTTGGCTAAGAAGGAACGCAATTAGAAATTAGATCAGTCTGCAGGTGAATCCAGGCAGCGGGGGCAGAGAATTGTAAAGCTTTTTTTGCCAAGTTAAATGCAAACCTTAGGAACACTCAATAGTAGAGAGCAATGAGTGAGAGGATGTGATAAGATAGCTAAGAAAGGAATAGGAGAGGAGAAGACAGTGGGCTCTAGTTTCGCAGACCTGGCAAGGCGGGGGCGTAGCACAGATGCGCTTTGCCAACTGGGTGTGGCCAGGCGGATTTTGCAAGTTTGGCACGCCATGCGTGGTGTCGCAAGTACTCCGCCGTCCCTCCTACCGGCGCATGGGAGGAGAGAAGGCGTGGAGTGGGTTTGACACAGCTGATTCACTTTAAACCAATCAAATGAGCCCCTGTCCTCGCCTTTAAAATGCGCTGCGCGAAGGCATAATGAAAGTTTACACAATTGACATGGGGGTTTGCTGCCGCAGGCGGATCGGAGCCCAGGAGACCAGCGAGCAGTGCACACACGTCACCAAACCCTCACAGGCAGGCTTCCGGAATGTCAGGCACATGAACAATGCAATAAATACCGACAAAAACACTATTCAATGCTACTATCTCAATCAGCACATACATATCTCTCCATATCAACTGTCCCGTCACAACTGATGTCAGATCAAAGGAGATTGGCACCGTTTGTGCTGATTGTGAGGTTTTGGTGATGTGCGCCAGTCAGCCAAACTTCCACTGCGCCAGCCCCGCTGTGCCTTGCACTGAAAGTAGACGTGGTTTCAGATGGCGAGCTTTTGGCACACCTCGGCGAAGCCTTTTGGCATGAAACTGTCACTGCGCCAGGCTAAATCTGTCGACACCTCCCCCCTCTGCCCTGCCACTCCCATCTCGGCGCACCTCGGTCTGGGAAACTTGCTAACCGCCCGCCTCTCGCGTTGCGCTGGTCCAAACTAGCTCTGTGTCGGGTGTGCCTCACTGCGCCACCCTGCGCTGTGCCGGGAAACTAGAGCCCGTGGTTTCAGATGGCGAGCTTTGGGCACAACGGCGAAGCCTTTTGGCACGCAACTGTCACTGCGCCAAGCTAAATCTGTCAGCACCTCCCCCTGCTGCGCCGCCACTCCCATCTTGGCGCACCTCGGTCTGCCTCTGTGCGCCCCTCGCGTTGCGCCTGTCCAAACTTGCTCTGCGCGGGGTGCGCCTCAATGCGCCACCTGCGCTGCGCCGGGAAACTAGAGCCCTTAAGCTCAGCTGGGGGTAAAAGTTTGCGATTGTGAAAAGCAAAAAAATGTAACTGGCTTTAAAACAAGTTTTTTTTTAAAATTATACGGCTGATTTGATCTTTCAGGGAAAGCTATTTCACAGTCTTCATGCAACCATCATCATACTGAGAAGTAAAAGAAAAAAAAATCTATAAGCACCATAAAATGTACACACACACTCACACACACACACACACACACACACACACTCACACACACACACACACACACACACACACACACACACACACACACACACGCAAACACACGCACGCATGCACACACACACACAAATATTTAGCACTACAGTATATAATAAACAATACAATACAATATAATAAAGCATGTCAGGTCCTTTTAACACCAGCTGTCTGAGAGAAAGCAAAAAAACTGTTACCTTTCTTTGATAACTTTAGTCAATAGTCACAAACTGGTGCTGCAGTAGGTTTAGATTTGATAAAATGCTACCACCATGTGGTGTCCCTAAATACTACACATTTTAAAAAAACCCTTTCAATCTTGTTGAATTCCCCTTTAGTATTCCTGTGTCGGTGGATAGTTTAGTCTTTATTTGAGTACATGAATAAGTTTTTCTCAAAGCTGGAAGACAGGAAGCGGGACTAAAGTCATCAAACACTGATGATGTAAGGGAAATTGATGTTTTGGACACTAGAAAGCACCTTGAGCGATTTTCTAGGCATATCGCCATATTTTCATAGTGGCACTTAGTAGTACAAACATGCAATACAGCTCATGTTGCTTAAAAACTTATGTAGTAAACCAAATCCAAATCCAAAAGCCTTTGCACTCCTCCTCTCTTCCTCTCCCTCCTACCAGGGCGTAGCCTGGAGGGCATGAGGGGAGGGGTGCAGAGGACAGGGTGGAGTGTGCTGTGCCAGCTGTGTTCCTGCTGTACCTGCGTGCCATGCCACTTACCAATCAGTCATCATCCTGTGTGCATCCTGCTTCACCAGCTGCACCGAGTCTATGACTGTAATCAGACTTCTGTGTGGTGTTGCACTCCATCTTTGATAGGTTATCAGTAGTGTTCATTTTGTTCTTAGCTTTGTTCCCACCTGTTTGCCTCTTCCTGTTTACCTGTGTATGATCCAGATCTATAAGTTCAGTTTAGCCCCCTGCCTGCCAGTGTTGTACCATTGCCTGATTGCACTGATGTCTGTGAATAGTCATGTGCCTGTCTACAAGGAAATTTGGTATGAGGTTGCACTGGACATCAAAAAAATACTGAGCACTGAACATATGAAAGACAGCTGAAAAGTTAGTAGGGCTTCAGTGTTATGGTAGGTGCCGTAATTCTACACCTCTTCCAACGAAGCTGACCCTGTAAATTGAGGGAAAAAACAAAACAAACATAAAAAGCACACTTAAGCATTTTCAGAGCAATGTAAAAAGCTAATCTTTATGGAGGAAATACAGAAGATAACATTATCCAGTAATAAATAAGTTATATGATCATCTAAATCATTTTGTTTGGCAGACTAATGGTCATGTGTGGTCAGTGATTTGGAGTGTTTAGCATATTTACTACAATTTACCCACATTGTACATTGCAACAAACCATTTTGCAAATTATGTGGGCATACTAAAGGATTCACAACATGTAATCAAAAATCAAATTTCAAATTTGAATTTTTGGTTGAAACACCCACCTTATGATGTTCTGCTTCTGTGGCTAACAAAGCTGTCACCATTCACAAACCACAGAACTGCTAATTGGCTGTGCAGAGCAAATGCTTCCCTGGGGACTATTTTCCGGCAAGACCGTTTCACTCCACCCAATTTCAAGTCATCAAAACACAGCAGTGCTTATGAATTTAGGAAGACTGATGTGGACGACTTTGTTACGGTGAAGGAATACTGGTGGAATAAATGGAAACCAGCAGGTGAATAAAAAATGATGAATAAAAAAGAGAACTGTTTGGTTCGGGAAAAGATTTGCAGCAACATGAAGCAACATTTTGTAGATATTGTAGATACTGGTGTGCTGTTTTAACTGGTACATATCCAACACATCTGGCTGTTGAAAGATTGCCATGGTGAGATACAGGAAATCAAAACAAGCCCATCATACAAATCATAATCCCTTATTCTCTTTTGTTTATTTTATGTTTGTTTTTTGTTTTTGTTTTGTTTTTCAAGTTGTGTTAGTGATGAATGATGATGAATCTCAGTGTGGTCACCCCAGGGAAAATGCTCTAGCTTTGTGCATTCCACTTGGCCAAAATGCATCCTTCCTCCACCTTCCTGTCCTCAACTCTGCCCTGATTTGCCATCCAAAATGACTCACCGTCATTAGGGATGTTCCAGCTGGTTGACAGATACATGAAGGAGCCTTCATGCCTCCTCTTGTCAGCTGTGTCTAGAGGATACAGGTGTATCCTCAATGTGGACCTAATGAGTGCAGATAATGTGCACGCCTATATAAGCCTGCTACCATACCGTAAGAAATGCATACAAAAAAATAAAATTCAACAGTGTTAAGTAACCCAAACTACTATATCATACACTCATCAAAGACATTTATCAAATGCAGGATATGTTGCTAGTATCATGTGTGCCTTAATCCAGGAGAGCATTCCTTCAGGCCCAATCAAGAGATTCACTACATTATAAACTACATACAAACAAGTATAAAAACATCAAGCTACACCGTCATAAATCTACAAGACCATGAGACAGGGAGCAACTTTCACCAGGCAGCTGTTTTCACTTTTAGGGGAAATGGGAATAGGCAGGTCATTGATGTACTATAATTAAATGGGCACTTTCCTTTACTGATGCTTCATTAAATTATACAGTAGGTCAGTGTGCTTGTACACTGACCTGCACAGGCTCTGCATTTTGATTCAGAAAGGCATCACAGTGATCGCAGATATTTAATCTTAAACTGTCATCATGCTGTGCGTTTTACTGCAAGAGTGAAGTCGATAGATCAGCGGGTCATTACATCATCCACAGAGGTGTGCTGTGGTAACCTGCGTGAGATTATAAAGTCAAGTGTAGACAGATTATAGTGCGGATTGTATAGCTAATCAACAAATTATGTCGTCAATCCGGTTCTTCAGCGACAATGTGTTGTGTTACCAAGTTGTCTAAATATCCTGTGACACTATCCAATGACAGTGTGCTGAGCGTCTTTCTTTGGTTTAATATATCGCCTCTCTCCTGCTCTGTTCAATAAAAACACAAAACAAAAACAGTTCACAGCAGGCGCCATTGCTGAATAAGTAAGTAAGTCTGCATGAATAATGCAAACTGTAGCCTGTTGGTGAACAGTGTGGCGTCAGGACGGTAGTTGCGGAAGTCAGGCTGCACTCAGAGGATGAGTGTTTGATCGAGACTTGCCAGGCGCCTCGGGGGGAAGCGGAACAGAGGTGTGACTTTAGATCTGTTCCGAAAAAAATAACACTAGGTTGGAGATGGACTATATGGAAGCATGATCTGAACCCACGGCGTTTCAGTTTCAGCATCTCAGGTCAACAGCAGTCGCGTTTGGACGGTTTTTGGTGCTATGGGCGCATTCCAGTCTGCACCTGGCCACCCGGACTACCTTGCTTTGGCGGGGAAGACGGGCTGTGAGTAGCCTTCACTCATTGCTGTGCTTGTTTGCAGAGACACTGCAGTGGCAGCTTCCTGTCTGGAATGTCCTTCGGCGCAAATCATACTGTGGCCTTAAGCTTTTTGTATGATTTTCAGATCTCATCTGTCGGACACTGATGTACAGTTTGGAAAATTGAGTATGAGTGCCCAGCACTCTGTATTATGTCGTAGTGGGAAGATCAACCACTCTAAGATAATTTGATGGTCATTACAAGCTATGAACAAAGTCATGGTGAAATGTAATAGTAAATATTCAGAACCATCTCAATATAAAGATAAATTGCCTTTTGGAATAGTAACAATAAATAATTGACACTGCAAGATGGTTGAAAGATATCATCTTCAGTTGATGGCTTATATAAGTTTACAGAGTAAGTCCCAATTAATAATAGATGTATCTCTGCTTTGAGAAAACATGCTGAGAGAAAGATGTGTGTAAAAAGAGAAAAGCCTAGAATAGTTATGTTTTGCTTCCCCTACACCCTCATGTGCCTCACATATGACTTTGCCAAAATGTATATTTTCATTTTACCCATAACCTTCCATTCAAAATGTATGAATAGTTGCACAGTGACAGGGCAGTGGCAGGGGGCAAAGCACAAGGGATTTCCATAAAGTATTCAAGTTTGTCTCTGATGTGAACATTTCCATTTCCATTTACTTAACTTTAGGCATAGATTTTCAATCTACATATGTTTGAGGTGTTTTTGATCAGCTTTGGCTGCACAGGGTTAATTAAACAGAGAGAATGCTCATCTGTTTTTTTTTTTAAGTCAGTCCATCTTTTCTTCTTAGTTTCACTAGAACAGATTGGAGTCCTCCACAAACGATTCAGGCAGCTGAGCCATGATGAAGAGACTCTGCAGTAAGTATTGACTCACCAGTACACCTTAATGTATATAAGTGCCTGAAAATATGCTGTCATGTATACCTTTAAATTTCAACATCAACCTCCATTTATTCTTTTCATTACCAAGTGGATGTAACATTGTCATGTGGTGTACATAAACAGATAATTTTCTAACAGGTCGAACAGGTTCTACTTCTTAACATTTGTGTATTTGCAACAGCGTCTCTGACGCTATGGAAGTAGTGCCACTCCTTATAATCCTTTATTTTATACTTCTAGGAGGGAAGATTTCAACACAATTCCAGATTTGGCATGCAATCCAATCCGTTCCCAAATTGTAGAGGCCTTCTTTGACAGAAGGTACTGTAATGATATTTAAATCTGTTTTAAATATTCTTGACTTAATTGCATAACCTATTTCCTCTTATGCTTGCATCTTGTTGCACAATAAAATAGGCACACAAAAAATAGAAATAAAAAAATTAGTGTGTATAGTCTCTGAATGGTATTGTTTGGCAGCAACTGCACAGTGTAGTATGGTGTGTTAGAAAGTTAAGGAATCGGATACATATTGTAGATAGAACTGCATAGTTGGTAAGAGTTTGTATGTAGTATTTTGATTGGATCTTTCTGCTTTTCTGAAGAAACTTCCGACAGAATGATGAGGGGACGGTTCAGGAGATTGGCTTTGAGGAGTTCCTGGTGGTCATGTCCCATTTCAGGCCCCCATCCCAGCACATCACTGAGGAGCAGCGTGAGAGCGTCAGGAGAGAGAAACTCAGATGTAGGTCTTAAGACAGATTATCACATGCTTAACATTATCTACGGCGGTTTCACACCACATAAAATACTTGAGATCTCTGGGAGTCTGCAGTGGTACCACCACAGTGTCAAATTGATATCCTCAGGCTCATCCAGCCAAGTAATAGTTTGTCATTTTTCTCTGCAGTCTTATTCAACATGCATGACACAGACAATGATGGAACAATAACCCTTGAGGAATACAGACACGTAAGCTTCTGCTCAACAACACATCTGCATCTTCACTGTCATTTTTTTTTCCCACAAATTGAGATTATTGAGTTATTTTTAAGGGGTGGGATCACTCTCAGTATTAATGAATGGACACAGAAATATTCACAAATTTGTTTTGGGATTTATATACACTCCTGATTAAAATTTTAAGACCAGCTGAAAAATTGCAAGAATTTACATTTTGCACTGTTGGATCTTAAAAAGGTTCTAAGTAGAGCTTCAAAATGCAAAAAGAAGATCAGGAATGTATTAATGACTCCACAAAATTGCTACAAAAATATTTATCACTGTATATGAATGTAAAAGAAATCCACATATAAAAAATTAAGGTTCACAAATGTATATCTGATGCACTTACAAATATGTCTTTTTTCACCGCTGAACCAGATTTTACAAACTCAGAAATAGCAAAGAAATATGTGTATGTGCATTTTTTCTCAGAATATTACCTCCTTCCCCTGGCTACATATTTTTTTCTCCCTACAGTTGGCCTGGCATGCTGTTGTACATCTGAGCATTTTCATCACCACTGAAAACGAGATTAAAGCAATTACAAGGAGTTTTTAATTGGTTATGAAACTGTGTCACTTTACTGATAACGCTATATGAGCTACATAAGGAAATGAGACCGTCACCGAGAAGATCAGTTATTTCTGTATAGTTATTCTACATGCCTGTCTCGGGTTGGTGTCACTGCGGAATCAGAAAAAAAACAATTTACGATCTGCGATCTTTACCACAGCGCTATACCGGGGCTAGGGGGTGCTGTAGCCGCATCCCAAGTGAAGGATGTTTTTGTCATTGCCTTGTGATCACTTGTCCTTATCGCTATTTTGTTGAATATTCCTTCAGTCAGTTCAATCAAAAACAACATTTACATTGAATGTGCTATGTGCCATAATCTGCTGTCATTAAAAAAAAAAAATTAGAACCTCCTTTTAAAGTAACTCTGATGTCACGAAAATCGACAATCAAGGTGGTGGTGCTCATGTCAGATGCAGTCTTCATTCTGGGAAACACTACCGCTTTTGTCCACAGGGGCTGTCAATATCAAAAAGAAAATGAAAGTTCCTTGTAGTTGCTTAAAACTCCCAAAAAATACTTTGGTTATGCTAAAATGTTTAATTTTAAAAATGATTCAACAAATAATTTCACACTATGTGAAAATTTTCCTTGGCCTGTTTACTCGAAAACCTGCAGCTGGCTGATTTGGCTCTCTTTAATATTCCAATTTATTGTGACTAATACTTTGCCAATTTTACATATGCGTGGGCAATCAGTAAAGCACATGTTAAATATTGAACATTTAATCTAACATAACATTATTTAACATACTTTCATTGTCAGTCCCCTGCAGCAGTACTCAGAATGGGGAAACAGTAATCTGACTATGTCATGGTAATTGTTAGCATGGTAAACTGACAAATCGTATGTAATTAATGAGCTGCAGATTTTGCACGGCTGAATGTAGGCTCCATTGTGTTTTAAAATAATTACACCACAGTCAGTTGGCTTTTGGGCAGCTCCATCCAAACTGCTGTGGGTTAAATGCCTTGTTCAAGTCCATCTGACTAGAGGTTGATAAGGAAGGAGAAAGGGCTTGTAATTTTTCTATTTTTTCTGGCCCAGGAATTTGAGTTTGATTATTCATTGCTGTCATTGCTCTGTCATTAATGTGTAATTTGTTTGTATTATTCTCTACTTCTTGGTAGGTGGTGGAGGAATTGTTATCTCACAGTGGGGCACTGGGAAAGGAAACAGCTAAAGGCATTGCTGACGCTGCCATGTTGGAGGTGGCCAGTATTTCGATGGGTCACATGGTAAGGCTATTTATCTCACAGTAATATTTGGTTTGATTGTCCTTGAAAAAAAATAGCAATTTGCTTTTTCTCACCTAGGAACCTGATGAATTTTATGAAGGAATCACATTTGATCATTTCCTCAAGGTTAGTATACAAAATATGTCAAACGATGTGATATAATATCTGCATGCTTGAATTGAATTAGTGGAAAATTAAGGTTACTGTAGGGTGACCTACATTTTTTAGAATGTCCAAACTTTCATATAAGAAGTGAACAGTACCACTTTGAAAAAATAACACATCACTAATATGAATGAATAAATAATGAAAGAAACCTCCTTTGCAGTTACTGAAGGGCTTTGATATTGAATCAAGAATGAACATTCGCTTTTTGAATATGGATACGACAACCCTGTGCAAGTGAGGCCCTACACATTTCTATGCAAGAATGTCAGATGACCTGAGGTTGTATCTTTATGCATTTTTTTTTTACTACTCTTTTTGTTTATTTGTATGTTGAGTATTTTCCATCTGGTTGCCTCTCATAGCATTTCCCTCCCTTCCTTGCAATGAATATATGCCTCAGTTAAGGTTTGGATGACTATGCAAATACAGAAGTTTTCAGAAAACATGTATACAATGAATTTAGCATGCTCATCCTTTTTTGTGATATTGCAAGCAATAATATGAGATAATCTGTTCAATACCACTGTAATTGTTGTTGGATAAAGCAATAATCATGTATCTAGGTCCTGAGTAACAGACAATATGATTATGTGCATGCAAATGCATAGTTGCAAAGACACTATGAGAATGTTAATGTTGACATTAATGACCTTAAATAATCAGGGATATATATTATGTCTTAAAAACAGGTTTTGCACTGACATAAAGGAGACAGTAATGTGAAATGAGTATCATCAATCCAGCGTAACAGCTACAGCACTTAGCAATGTATTTAAAAGGTTGCATACTCACACACTTCCACAATTAAAGTCTCTAAAACAAAACTAAGTTTGCTTCTTGATGTGTACTTTGCTTGATGATGTGTACTGGAATGGGAATAGGAATAATGCAAGTTAAACAGTGGGACTAGGCATCACATTGATTTCGGAGATGATAATTATGGGTGGGGTGTGTATTCACTGTTGGTAATGCAGGTCCAGGAGTATTTGGAAATGCTTCTTGTTTTGCACTGTTTGATGGGCAGTGGGGGGCACGTGTAATGATATTTAGCACCAGGCCAAATTAATATAAGCAGAAAATGTTGCCTGAAAGCTACTAAAATACCGGTCTGGGAAGGATAACTTGCCTTCCCAAAAACAGAACTGAACTAAAAGGCAAACCCTACCCAACAAGCAGTTAGCATTTATTACACTTTCTCAGTGCATTAACTTATTTCCCAAATTCGTGACATCATTGTCAAAAGTCCAAGTAGCAATGAGTGCAATTATCAGGAGTAAAATTTCTCATAACACTAAGGCTAAGGTTTGTCTTTTTTATTATTATTATTAGTTCTCCAAAGTATTAGTAGTTCATTCATAAAGATTAATCAGTTGTTAGAGTAGGATATTTAAACAGTCAGAACAGCTCTTTTAATCTGACCAGCTGAAACTTCACAAACCTGCAAGGCAATGTTGCATGTCACAGTTACTGTTAGCAGTGGTTTAAAGTGATAGATCAGATTCTTCATACCCATACACCATGTGAGTGTAATACGTCCACCAAGTTCAGTCCATTAACTCTTTCTCTGTTATGTGAATGAGAGCCTCACTGAGACTGTACTGCTCCAATGAATGAAGTAGATACAGAAAGCAACATGATTTTGTTTGTTCTAGGTTTCACTTTCAACGTTCTTCTGCCTTAGCACTTAGCCCCAAAAAATCTTTGTGTTGTTTTGCATCCCTCAAAACAATTTGTGTTGGCCCTCAAAATTGTTTGGTTTTCTTGTCTATATCTACTTCATTCATTACAATACAGTCCCAGGGGAAGCTAGATTAATGGGTTCTACTGGGTGCATACACTACATTGTATTCTGACACACTGTAAAGTGCTTTGAGTAGTTGCTAGACTTCAAAAGTGCTACATCAATGCGGTCCATTTACTTAAGAAGCACAGGCCCTCTGCTGCTGGAGACTGGGATTTGTCCATTTTGGCCTCAGGGTGGCGTTAGAGCAAGGATCATGAGGTCACCAAAGTTGGCAGGATTCATCCTCTGGGTAGCATGAATGTGCTTTCCAAATATCATGGTAAACTGCCCAAAAAATTTTAGATATCAAATTTGAAATTCTGGCCTATGGGTGAGACCACAGGAAAGGTCATGAGATCATCAAAATTTTATTTTTTTAAAGATTATTTTTTGGCATTTCTGCGTTATTTGACTTTCACAGCCAAGATAGATGAGGAAAGCAGGGGACAGAGTGGGGGTGACATGCAGCACATGGCCTGGGCTTGGATTCAAACCCAGGGTGATACAGTCAGGAGGCACCTGGTGGCACACGTTTCACCAGGTGAGCCACCAGGACACCCCAAGGTCACCAAAGTTGATAGGATTCATTCTGTTGGTAGCATGAATGTGCTCCAAATTTCATGGTAGTCTGTCCAAAGGATTTTGAGATATTAATTTTGACATTTTGTCCAGAGGGTGGCATTAGAGGAAGGGTCACGGGGTCATCAGAATCAAGAGAGCATGAATACACTTTAGGGAGCATTTTCAAAATACAGTGCAAGTGGGCACGTGTATTCCAGTGGGTAATATGTGTAAATTAAATCTTGTGGACCCAGCACCCAGCTCTTTCAAAAATCCACAAATATATACTTTAATGCACACCAAATTTGTTGGGTGGAATTCAATAGGCTATGCTGCTTGGCTTTCAAATTTATACAGTGCAAATTATCACCAATTCTTACCTCATGGTTTCATCCTAAAACAACAACATGCATCATCTCCCTTCTACCAGACAAACAATATGGTGTGATATAGCAGAAACTTGGCTCTAATTGTTTGTGTGAAATTTGATTATTGCTTAGGTCGACTCTGTATTTGCAGATTAAAATGTAGCCACATATGACCAACTGAATGCAGTATTTATAATCAAGGATAACAAACTATAGGCAACTAACAAAGTACTGGAAGTTTGTTGTAACTGGGCGCTATTGTCCAGCATATCATAACAGCACCATTATGCAAAGAAAATGTAGTGGCTGCCCTCCTTTGGTAACATGTTTGGAGTGCAGTATATTCATCTTTGCAGTGCTACATATTTGTATTTGGGGTGACATACATTTTGAATTGAGGTCACTTCCCAACCAGGAACATTGATTTCCACTGAGGAGAAGCCAGTCTGAACTCTCCTTTGTGTTACAAAAATGAGAGCACATCATGGTGGGGAGTGCATCACTTTTACACCAATGCATACCCCCTTCATACTGACTGATAATATAGCCCTTTTCATCCAACCCCTTTTACAATTGAAACTGCCTGTGTGCCTCTGCTGCACCATTGCCTTTGGCCAAATTACCAAAAATCAGCTGGCCACAATCAAGGGGATTTCAGCTGTTACCTTGTTACCTTAGTATTTTGATCAAAATCGGATAGACTGTGTACATGGTGTTGTTGTCAGTAGAAACACACACACACACACACACACAGAAACATGTTTATTACAGTATAAATAAGTCTAATTGGATATCCAGCCTCTACCCCTGTTAGGCCACAGATATATCATCACCGATATATCTGATATCTGATCTGAAGGAGTTAATAGGGTGGTGCTTCATCAAAATCCAGTGGTAGCAACAAGACATTCCTTCACAAGCCTTGACTGGTGAAAACAGACTTTGTCCTAAATTAGCATGTAATTTGACAAGTCAAGCCTCACCGCTCAGGGAGGGAGTCTCTCAGGAAATCTACAAGAAGGGCTGTGTTGTAGAGCCTACTGATCTGAATATGACAGACTACTTAATTCTCTGAGATTGCAACACAAATTGTTATGTTCCCCCTGCACTGGCCTCATATGTCCATTGAGGCAGAATGACCACTGATGTGCCCGTGCTATCGTCCAACTCTGATCACGCTGAATTCTGCATCATCAACATACAAAATGTGTGTGGGGTGTCACCTGCTTCCAACCTCATCACCCCTATACACATTAGCACAGTAGGTTCCAACATATCATATCCAACACACTAGTGTAGGACACCAACAACACAATACACTGTGAGAGATCACTTATTTTGGTATTGGTCTGAAAGTATATGCTAAGATTTTGAGAATATACACGTTACTACTGACCTTACCTGCTCAAACAGGTATTCCAGCTCCTTCACACTGTCACTATTCCTTTTGAATGAAACCCAGTGCAGCTCATTCACCAACATCTTATGCTTCTTCAGCACCCTCTTTATGGTGGAAAGGCTCACAGGTGTTTTGAAAGATGACAGCATCTTGTACAACAACACTTTGAAACCACCTAGGTTTAATGGCATTGTTAGCTCTTGTCATATTGACTGTTTTCATCTCCTGTTCCCGTGTGAATACTGTGGCATAGTTCTAAGAGGAAAACATATGAGCTGATGGGATAGAGCATGAGGTTACACATTTGGAGATTGTGTCAAAATGAATGCCAAAATCTGTTAAACAAACTGTGGGTATTTTAACAAATTATCTGACCTAGGTCTGCCATATATTAATCTTATGAAGCTAAGCTCTTGCTTTGATTTTTGCAGTAGATATACACACTTACTAACAACCAAAAAACAGCAGCCTGTATGTTTATGGTCCTTAAAGTGTAGCAACACACTTTATAACAGGGTGCAAAACAAAAGAAAAAATATCACCATGACAGCAAGGTAAGAATTATAAATGCAAGACAAGAGTATGGATAAATGATACCTTCATATAGCATAGCATAGTGTGCTCTCCAGTGGCATGGCAAGAATGACTCCACTAAGTCCTTAGTATTTGGTGTTACTAATAATAAATATATTTTTAAATATTATATAGTTTTGTGTTTTTAAAAAAGAAAAAATACTATTTTGTGTATTAACACATGCAGCAGCCCATAATATTTTCAATGACTGTCAAATGAATTTCTAAAGTCCAGAAGTACCTGTTTTTCAGCTGCAGATGCATTTGTTGTTACACTTGATGCTTCCCCCAACTCTATGGTATAATTGTTTAGTCAGTGGTACATACTGCCCTCTACAGACCAAAATATGTAAATCATGTAAAATTACATGAACTTAAAACTCATTTGTTCATCTGATGTTGTGGTGTTTGTCTTATGTAACAGTATTCCAGAGACTTAGAGGTGTACAGTTTAGTCCATGTTTGTAGGCACAACCTTATTTTGGCTGTAAAATATACAATGAAATATAAAAATTGAATCTTGAGTTAGAGTTCTGATTGTCCTTGTCATCTAATTGTTATTGTCACAAATGACAACATTAAAATCACTTTTCTTTTTTCTTTTTTTTTTACACAGTATAAAACATCCATCCATCCATCCATTTTCTATTCTGGTTTATGCTAATAAGGGTCTCAAGAGGGCTGGAGCCTATCCCAGTATGCACAGAGCAGAAGGCAGGGAGACACCCCAAGACAGGCCAGTCTTTAACAGTTGAGCTGGCATAATCAGCCCTCCCTTGATTTACAGTGTTTTTTCAGTTTGATATAGTTTTAATAGATTCTCACCTCACTGAAAATACATAAATACATTGACTCAACACCATGGTGGTGGAGTGTAACTGGACTTTGGTAAACCTTTTCTAAAGTTTGCTACTCAGCATACTATGTTATCAATTATTTCAATCACAGTTTTTAAATCTAAACTGCTTTAAATTCACTCTTTATCAAAACATGAATTAGCTCCCCAGCTTCTCTACCACATTTCTATGTAAGTTCTGATACCAGTTTATTCTGTTAAACCATCATCTTTGCTGGCCTCCCTTTTTGCTCCCATAGGTTTCAAAACAATTCCCAGTTCCTTCAAGATTCGTATATGTCTGCATGAGAACTCCATCATTGCAAATACTTTTATTTTTTGCCATAGAATATATCCCATTTGCGCACACTGCCATTTGTTTGTTTGAAGGAAAGACTGGTTATAGTATCTTTATTTGCTCCAAGAAATATGAGCTCTGTCAGAAATGCATAGACATGCAGTGTCCATCTTGTACGCTATACCATAATGTCAAAAGCTTAAAAGTGTTATTCTGCAGACAGACCTGGCCCAAGGCATAAGCGAACTCAGTGCCTGCTTAGGACCCCATGGCCACTGGGGGGCCCCAAAAAGTGCTTGAAATGTCCCTTGAGATTGCCTCAAAACAACAGCTTCAGCATCGTTTTAATGCCACACTGACACAGAGCACAGTGGCGTCTCTGTCACGACCTGAAAGCCTGTTGCTGCACTGTGGAAGTCTGGTGGAGCGGTTCCAGGTTTTTCCAGGTTTTTGTCCAGGTTCTAGTTTTCCCCTCACGTTGTTGCTATACACTAAATGTCCTGCTTTGTCCAGCTGCAGCTACAAACTCACTGACTGGCCCTTTTCTGCATTTCTCTGTCCTGCCCTGCAGCCACTGAGCCTCCTGGCCCTTTGTGGCTGGTTCAGCTGATGTGGCTCCACATGGATTCTTTTTCTCATTTTTTTCCTGAACCTTTTACACATCTGTACGTAGTTTTAAAATTAATTATTCAGCTTTACATTTTATTCTTGAATTGTTGTTGCTGTCTTATTACAACTTCCTCTGTTCATTTAATACCATTATTTAGTTACTTATTTAATATTGTCTTTTTATATTTGCATTTATTTGTTTATTTATTTTTAATTTAAGAGGGAAACTTTACTGAGGGAGGAACTGTTTATCACAGCAATCTGATTTTGATACATATTTGTTGCTCTGCACTGTTGCATGTTGCAAATTTTGTAAACCAAAAGAAATGAAAGTGGTTACCTTGTTTACAGCAAATACATTGTCTGTTTGTTTATTTTGTTACTTTTCAATAAACCATATTCAGCATGCCACTTACTGTATAACTTTGCGAATTAACACCAGACCACTCTTGTGAGTTTGCTAACTTTTAAGATTAAAATCCTTAACTGTTAAGATAGGAAACAAGTAATATTACATATTTTTAAATGGCAGGTGTCCTAGCAGCTGAGTGGAAAGAGTATTGGTTTACTGTGCAGTGACAGCATTAGTGTAGCTGTCTACTTGCCTCACAGCAAAAAGGAGCTTGATTAGATTCCCAGTCCTGTCTCTTTATGTTTGGGGTCTGCATGCTCTGCCATCTTCATTTGGCTCTCACCCAAGTGTTCTGGTGTCCTACCTTACTCCAAGGACATGCAAGAGACTCTAAATCACACAAAGCTATGAATATTACTGTGAATTGTTGTCTGTAGGTCAGTATTAGCTGGTGAAGTGTGCAGACCTGTTCAGGGTGTCTCCCTGCTGTTCACTAGTGTACCAGTGTATGCTGGGATTAGGTCCTGAAAAGGACTGAGTGGGTAGTGAAAATGAATGAATAATGTAAGCTGGAGAATCACTGTTGCCCTGAAATACCCTCAGTGTTTGTGCTTTAAATAAAACTCAAGTGCTGAGTTGTAACAAGGAACTTGATTCATGACCCAGAGTGAATCCCTCATCAACTTCCAGTTTTCTGTGCGCCTGTGACATGAGGAAAGTCAAAGAAGATATGTTTGCCTTACTTCATTCCAGTGGAAACACTTTGAATATAGTTGATTATTTTTTGTTTCAAACTAGTCTATGTAATCCAAAGTTTATATTCAATCTCAGTTTGCCGTCAGTATTTTCCGTCCCACCTCTAGACACATTTGCATCCCTACCCACCTACATTACACACGCATGCATGCCCAGACACCATCCACCATTTGCACATACAGTTATCTGACCCATACACACCCACACCTTGTGACTGGCCAGACAGGCCGTCTGTTTCACAAAATCTTTCCTATCTGATGCAGTCTTGTCTTCAAGACATGCGTCACTGTGAGCTGATATCACGTAGTCAGCGTCTCTCCAGCTTCCTGATTTACTTTTAACCTCTCATGCTGGGACCAGCTCTGCGCAATATACAGCTCATGATGCTTCCAGCAAAAACTGTTGGCAAAATCCTCCTATATACAGTGGGTGTTTTTGTACTGTCATCAACAGAAAACATGATCAAACATGTAGCGCATTGATTGCATCGATTAGAATCAACTGTATTGTCTAAATTTGCTCAAAACTGACTTTTTAGAAGCTGCCTGTGTTTGTGGGACATTGACATCCTGTTGAAAACATACATTAATTCGAATGGCCACACAGAGAAATGACAGAAAATACACAGTTGCAGTCATTTTGTATATATTTTAATGATTCTTATACAGCAAGTAAGCTTCCATCAACAGTGTATTAGACCTTAGCATAACATATTACACATACTGGGCAAATATAACTTGAACAGAGATACCTGTGCACTCTTGCACTATTCAAGGCAACACATAAGAAAATAAATATTAAATAAGATAAATAGATACTCCACTACAGACAATCATTGATGTACCAGCCACCTTGAAACTTGCATATCCTTTCAAGTCTTTACACAGCAATCCATTTAGCATAACTGTTGATGAAAATTTATGGGGCCAGCCTTTGGTCATCCTCAACTGAGTACATTCATTTGTGTCCTCTTTTTGCACACTTGGTTTTTTACAGTCCTTAGTTCTCGGGCAACATTTGACAGGAATTCCTTGTACCTCTTCAGGACCACACAGCCATAGACCTTCTGTTGGAAGATATTCTGAGATGGAGGTAGTGATGTCGGCCCTCCTGCTGGTTCCGGTACTGGCATGTTTGGGAAGAGGTTCTGATAAATGCAGTTTACCATAGCAGCCAGGCTGCTACTGCGATTGCTGACACGGGTTAGCTCAGTCATCAGTGTGTTTGTGGGTAACTGCAAGTCTGTCTGCTGCTCATATACCCTTTTAAAATGTGGGAGGAAAGCTTGAATATGTGAGTAAATGCTTACTATCCTCTCTGATGGGTCTAGACCGGAGATGTTGGGGTCAGGGACATTATTAATTGATATTTTGCAGAAAAGCTCTGACATGTCTCCTTGAGTGGTCTTCTGAGAAAAAAGGAGAAAATAAAATAAAGTTAGATCCCAATTAAGCCGAACATTTCTTAGAGTGGAAGAAGCATTAGTAGAACTGGAAAAAATAAAGATGTTGAAGTATGGAATAACTACATTGTATTACATGGGGATTTGAATGACAGCAAAATGAAATACTGCAGTTCTGTGTTTGTACTCACATATATTTTGATTAGATCGACAGATTCCTTATGTATGAGTCTGGTTAGCTTCAAGGTCTGCTGCAGAAAATTCCCACACTGCTGGTTTCTGCATAGTGTGACACTTCTTGTTGAATCAACAGCCATAACCAACAGGAGAGAGAGTAACGCTGGGGAGAGAAAGGAACTGGTCAGTTGTTATCATACCTTGCATCAATGAGGGAAACTTCATTTTGTGAGCTGTCTTACAGTCTAGGATAAAAATAGCTTCTAGACAACATTCAGCCATAGAACATTTTATAAAACAGAACACGAGATGGACAGGAGGTAAGAAACAATTATATGCTGTTCTACATTGTATGTCCTGCTACTCAATACAGTCATATAGTCTCAGTATGTACACATACTAAGATACCAGACACTCACAGACATCTGTATAAATATGTTGTATATTACATTCTCCCTCATTATATTTTTTCTCCTCCTCCTTACAGTTTGAAAACTAGTTCAACTACAAAGAGGGTGGAACAGCACTAGAGTGTGGTTAGAACTAGAGTGTGTTCAGAAAATGTGCAGCACTCTGAAACTGTTGGATGCAATGTGAGGCTCTAACCAGTTTCACAAGAGCTGTATATGAAGAATTCAAAATAAAATGAATAACATGCACAATAGAAAAAATTGTGGTGTGGTACTTGGTATGTTATGTTATACTTGGAAAATAAAAGATAATTAATAAGTAGATGGGTATAGTATAGGTAAGGTAAAAGGACTTACTTGTGACTGGTTCCATTGACTGCTGAAAATACATAATCTTTACATGACCATTCCTTCCCCTCACAGTATCACAGGCTGATTGTACAGACTTGTCATAATCACACTCCTTAAAAACTTTTTTAAAAGACTGAAACCACACATTTGTCATAGGAGGAAATGACGTGCACTTTGTGAGGCAACCAAATTTCCCAGAATTTCCTCCTTTTTCAGATGTGTTTTTTCTTTCCATCTCTTCTTCTATCAAACAAGCATGCCCCCTACATCTCTATTCATAGAGAAGCAAGTCTAATTAATAACATAAGTATGAATATATAACATATCTTTATTAGTCCTCATTACTTACTTTTACTTACTGTTTGTACAAGAAAATACAGCCCTCTGGTGGATTCTAATTGTTTCATGAAAATAACCCTGGTGAATTTAGCAAAGCAGTCAGGAATACATGAAGCTGATTATTGAGTAATGCCGTTCCTCCCTTTGACACCATTCACTGATGAGACACTGGTGTGTCGCCCTCTACAGAGCATGAGAGAGAGGTTGAAAGGTCACCACAGTGCACAAAGCAGCATGATGTGTATATGTGTGTGTGTGTGTGTGTGTGTGTGTATGGTACAAACCCAAAATGTAAAAATTGTGAATCCATAATCCACATAAGATGATTCTTGATAAATGTATTTTGATTCTTCGCACATATGTGTAATTAGTATTAGTCAAATACTTTTAAATTAAAATTGTGTTCTATTAAGTA
>OMLB01051791.1:6325-17205 GCA_900302555.1 Myripristis jacobus
TCATGTAACCTTCAACCCTCGCCGCAGCATCCACTAGCCTGCAGGGTGTCACATTCTCAAACCTCGCTGAAAGAACACAGAAATTCTGCCATTGTGTCATAGCCGCCTACCCACATGCCCACTGGACTATTTATACCAAGAGAGCACAACTGCTGCTATAGGTACAGTTACAGTGGGGCACTTCAAACCCCAGCTGCCCAGCCATGGCTAATAATACAATGCAACATATACACACTGCCTACACACACACACACACACATGCGCTCACACACTGGACATGGACAGTTGCTTGTTCTGGTGCTACTTTTCGCCCTGACCATCATCCCTGAAAGCACTTCCTGTATCCATCACAGCGATCAACAGCTCCACGCAGGCGGGCCCGACTCGCCCAGATCCCACGCAACCCGCTCGGCCTGCCAACAAGCTCTTCCACACGCTCGTTACATCATGTCCCAAACTCAGGTCCAAATCATTTTGAACATAATCGTTTGATGGTGCAAGGCTCGGGTGCCATGCAAAACAAGCATTAGCAGTAAGCATGCTGTAGTACAATACAGTGACAACAACAACAGCTGCCCTACGACATGTGCATAGTGCCTAAAACATAAAATAACAAGTAGTCGTTGTCCAAATATTAATTTCTAGCTATTTGTGTCTTATTGGACAGCGACAGTCAAGAGAAACAGAGAAGGGGGTTGACATGCAGCCAAGGGCAATATAAACTGATGGCACCTGACCACAATCTGCCAACTTTAGAGTCATTTTTGAAAATAGCAATATTTTAGACAACAAGATAACAGGCTTTTTCACAGCAACCGGCACATAATACTGAATGACAGTTATACTGTGGTTGGGGTAATTTCTGATTGGCTGGAGAGTGTGCATTCAACTCCTATAATGTCTCCTTTGAAAGACGCAGTGTACGAAGTTCCCTAAGTGTGACCTCAGGAGATGAAAAAGCTACTCTTTAAATTAATAATATAAAACATGTTGACATTCAAAAAATGGATATAACTACAATTGCAAAGGTTTTAATCCTCATTTTAAATAACTATGTTTTACTTTTTGCATTCATTCTAAATTAAGGTGGATAACATTATAAACAAGTTGCATGTTCTGTTTCCATCACTGCTGTAAATTCAGACAGTGTTCATAGAGCTCAACAAACGTATTTAACCATCACAGCAACAAACTGAAAGTTATACCACATTCACATAATATCAGTCCAACTTAACACACATCTTGAGAACTTGAGTGTGTTCACACATTCATTCATTCAAATTGTTCAAGCCTGACATTTAAGAATGAACTGAATAAATGTGTATAGAAGTGTAAATGTTTTTGCAGAACTTTATGATGTCTCAGTGAAGCTGATCTTTGACCTTTTGGATATATGTCAACATTTTATGCTATAAGATATTTGTGTGTTTTGGGAGGTCACAAACACCATGAACTTTGACCTTTGACCGCCAAATTCAATCAGTTCATCCTTGACTCCAAGAAGATAATTACAGTCAATAGTAAAGGTAGAAAAGTTAAATAAAAAGTGAATTATCGTCAGGTAAGGGTTAGAAAGGTAATGTTGGTGCTTACAATTATGTATAATTAACAAAGTAAAACTACCCAGCCATCTTCACTCCTTTTAAAATATTCATGATGATAAAAATTGGTTTCATGTCATGAAATTGTTGCTCTTTCGTTTGATTTTAATTTCAACAACAGATGAGAAGCAAACCATTCAAACATTGTCTTCTAGTTCTGCAAGGACACAGGATGTATGTACATGTTTGTGTGTGTGTGTGTGTGTGTGTGTGTGTGTGTGTGTGTGTGTGTGTGTGTGTGTGTGTGTGTGCATGCTGCACGTGTATGATTGTAGGTGAGTGTGTTTGTGCACCTGTGTGTGTGTGTGTGTGTGTGTGGCCCGGCCATTGTGGCACAGCATTATCACTGCTGTGTTTTATTAGTATTAGAGCGCAGTGCTTAGAATCAGTAACCTGATCCCGAAGGGAGATTGAGCTAAATGTCAGTGAGCCACCTTGAGCTTTGCACTGCTGCAGCCAGCCCACAGCACCACCACGGGTCACAGAGAAAGCTGACACACACACACACACACACACACACACACACACACACAAAGACAGGGAGAGCTGTTTCACTGGTGTCTCTCAGCTTTGACAAGGTTCACTCGTCCCATCAACTGAGTTGGTGTGCCCACACAGATTTGCAACGTGCATGCACCCATACACACACTGTTGCTTACACACACATGCAAAGATGCAGATACACAGTACCAGACAGACTAGCTGTATACATCATGACATAACGTGATGCAAGAGGCCGTGATGTGACGTGGTGTGACGTGAGCAAAGCGGCACGACATGACTCCGTAACACCAGTGTCTGTGTGTCAGAAGTCATGCTGGTAAACACAATGAAGACCCAGAAAACATTTAATTTCTGTATTGTTTTGTAGGAAGCATTTCATGTGACTTTTACCTGTCACTCCAACAGCTTCACTGAAAGATGTCTCCCAAAGTCTGTCAGGTAGAGTCAGACAAAAGTCACATGACAGTGATGTGTGTAATTAATCACTTCTTAGCTGTCCTATGACTAACCTTTCTACCACGTGCTGTGCAAATTCATCTGGTACTCTGAATTATCTTGATGACGGACAGACAAATGGACTGACAGGGGCGATCACATAACCTGCTGCTGGAGGTTTCACCTCCTTGGTGGAGGTAATGAAAAAACATGATATGACACTTCAGGAAACGTTGTTATGATAATTGCATGAATATGACATTAATGTCTTGCCAAATCATGACATGGCATGGAGTGGCAAAGAGTCACTTTGTGTACAGTCTAGTATTTTGACCAGTGAAGAAGCAGGGAAAATCTTAGAAATTCCTCTCTGTGGAGATGAGAGCCTATACTGTATAGTGAAAGCTAAAGGTCACGTCACAGTGACATGCCTCCTATGAATATAATACAGAAATTAAATTCTTTTTCTGGCTCTTTATTGGTCAAAATCATACCAGCTGTACAAAAAATTACATCTGTACATATGACCTGTAAGAAATTTAGTGTTATGTCCTCCCATGATGGTATGGCATGACGTCATGGGTCATGCTCATGATGATGGATGATGTGATGCAGCATTGCATGACGTGGCATAGAGTGACAAGACATGACATGTCATCGTGCATGAATATGAAAAGAGTAAACATGTATCATCTCTTATACGATGGTTTATGCTCTGCTGAAATGATTGCATTCTGTAATTGCACAAACATGGGAGTGCTAATTCTTCAAAGTATAAGCTACTTTCACGCACACCACACAAGTAATACAACAGAAACATGACATGAAATTCAAGACTGCATTACGCCCAAAAATACAAAATAATTATCTGTTGCATATTTCACAAATTATTACACTTAGTCTCTTGCTCTATAAAAATAAATAAATAAATAAAAACTGACCTCATACATAGTGTGTACAGGTGTATGGCTACCGGCGCCGCTGCTACCATGTGAATTTGACTGTAAAAGAAAAACAAGGTCTACCAATCAGAGAGCTGTTACCATGGTGACAGGAACAGCACTGAGTGGTGCTGACAGTCTATACAGTGAAGTCTCCTGTTTGCTGTTGCTGGTATGATTTTGAGTAAGATGTTTTGTGTTTTTCAGGCATGAGGAGAGGAGTATCAGCAATGGCAAGTGTTAGGAATGAGTGTTTTTTTTCTTTCCTAAAGTACAACATGTAACCTACACAGTCTTGTACCTTGCAATGTTTTTCGAATATTGTTTTGTTCAGCATCAACTTAAATAATGTCATGATCCACTTTGTTGGAGACTGGTGCCGTTCAAGCTGTAACATTATTGAAACAGTGATTTTTTTTTTTTTTACTTCTGAAACCTGGCCACAGATAAAGTGAGTGTTAATGATCCAGCTCTATTGACGTTATGAGTCCCGTCCATTTTCACCGTCAACTTTGTGTTTCCAGTTGGTGGACTTGCAGCAAGTAGAGCAGCATTAGCAAAGATACTAGTTCGAGTGAATAAATTTAATATAAACAATGCATCTATGGACAAATTTGAATACCCGTTATCACAAAATGAACGACAAAGAGACAAAAAACGAGTGGCTTACATTTTTTCATTTAAAAACTGGCAGGCTTTGAGAGCTCACAGATCCCTTGCCAGACATCGCACCGGAAGTGGATAGACAAAATCAGCAAGATGGTGTTGCATAGAAACATACCGTCAATTGTGTTGACATACACCGAGGGATATTGATAAGGCTGCTCTTTTACCATACATTATCAATGATCTTCCTGTCTCTCTCCATCCATGGAGTTCACATGCTGCCCACAGCACTAAACAGGGCTTAAGTGAACTGTACTCACATGCTGTTCCAGTTAGATCCTAAGCCTCCCTACCTCTCCCTCTCTATGGCACTCTCCTTCACCCACTCTCCACTTTCTGTGGGTGTGTGTGTGTGTGTGTGTGTGTGTGTGTGTGGATGGGTGGGTGATTAGGAGGGAATTACTCTATCTATATCACCATCAGGCCATCAGGGCTCTGGACAGCCCTGCTCCTTTAATCTCCCACAGAGAAGAGAAATAATGGAACTGGACCCCCCACCCTCTCCCTCAAATCGCTCTCTCCTCTATGACGTACGCATGTGTCTCCTCTGTCACTCCATCCCCTCCCTCCTCGTTCCCGGCGTCATCACTCTTGTTCTCCCACTTACTGATAAGGAACTGCAAAAAGTCTGCTTTTCAGGGAAGACAAAGCCTAAGAACCTTATCTCAACACAAGCACAATTTAAAAGTTTGAAAAGTAGAAGTAGAAAAGCAGCACCAAAAGGGAGAGGTGCAAGGCTTTCACTCAGCAGCTGCAGTACACCCATTCACCTTTCTTAAACATGCAGTGGAATGGACACCTGTCCCTCTTTATACTGTCAAGTATGGGGACATTGCATAACCTGGCTCGCATGAAGGCGCGCATATACACATTCATGCGCATACACAAAGTAGTACGCTGTCATGCGCCCATCAATGTCCCCTACCTCTCATTCAGAAAGTGTTGCTCTTATGTTGCCCCTCCCCATTCTTCTGGGCATTCTCCCCTATGCACATCTTATTTTCAGCTTGCCGGGCAGCAGACCCCCTCTGCAGTTGTTGCCTAATCCCACCCTCCCCTCCACCTCAACCCTGCTGCCTATTCTTTACCACAGGGCCATCCATGCCCACCCATTTCTGTCCTCCTCAGCCAATGAGGCGTGAGTGCACGGTGCGCACCAATGAGGCCTCTTTTTCATCTGTATAAAACTTTTCAGGACTCTTTGCCAGGTTGCACTTTCTGACAGTCCAGGGGTCTGAGAGGAGCGCAACAGCCGAGAGAGGGGGTAGAGAGAGAGAGAGAGCGAGAACGCAGGGGGTTGCCAGTTTTTATCCCAATCCCACACTTGTAGAGAGTGGTGGGTACACACAGCTTCACTTCTCCAATTGTCTTGCACCTTAAAACTGCTGGGGGAACACCTGGTCATATCGAAGCATCTGAGCCACTCAGACAAACCCTAGTGTTTTTCTAAGTGCCCTGTCTTTTCTATTCCTTTGTCCTGAAGCCTCTCTCTTCCAGCGAGGATGGAGAACGCGCACACCAAGGAGTCGCCGGACGTTCTGTCCTACTTCGGCGTCACTGAGGACACCGGCCTCTCGCCTGACCAGGTCAAGAGAAACCTGGACAAGTATGGCTTCAACGGTGAGGGAGAGAGAGGGATGAATGGATGGATGGATGGACGGATGGATGGATGGATGTGGGACAGGTGGATGGACACTGGAGGATGGAGGGAGAGAACTGTGCATGATTGAAGTGATGGGGGTATCCCAGGTTGGATAGGTGCAGGAGGAAGAACAAACATGAATTAGTTATTTGAATTTAGTTTTTGAAAAAAAAAACTGGGAAATGGAGGTTTAGAGGATGAGAGAGGAAGAGAGGAAAAGAGATGATGTTTTGAAGAGGTTGAACATGATAGGAGGAAAAACAGAGCCAGACCCTGAGAGGAAGAAGGAGAAGGAGAAGAAGAAGAAGGGGAAAGAGAGAGAGAAGGAGGTAGAGAGAAAGAGAAGGAGAAGTATGGGAAATCTGTGCCTTGAAAGTTGCTGGGCAAACTGGTACTCTGATGTGTAACTGTGATGGTGCAAGGGCAGGGCAACCATCTGAAGGTTATGAAGCGAGGGAGATGCTTCTGGCGGACGTGTGGTTGAGTTTCAGGTTTCTGACAGTTGCCACCAGCTCTCCTAAAAGTCTGGATCTTTGGTTTAGATCAAGGAGTTCTTTCAGTTCTTCAGCTTAGGAGCTAAACTTAGTCAACTTAGTCATGTCACCAACCCCAAGAAATGGAGCTGTGTGTCATTTTAGCTTCAGGCCTGTTGTTCATTTGAAGAAATGTTTGATTACTGTGTCTGGATGTGGTATAAGGAAGCTTTTTCAGAAAATGTGAAGCGGGGTTTAGCTTCAAACTGTGATTCGAAAAAGACATTTTGTTTGTTTGAGTCAAGTGATCAGCCATGGTGCAGCATCTCTGTATTGCAAACAGGAATAACACAGTAATTGAGGTCATTGTAAAGGTCAAACAGTTACCATAGCCACTGTATTTGTGTTGAACCAATTATAACCCAGTAGCAGGACTAGGAGGCATTACCACATGCAGCTGATTAAGCATTTAGTTAAGAAATGGATCTTGAAGAGATCTTAGCCTCGGCCCAGCAGCTGTTGCTGACAGGTTTAGTCAAACCATCATGGTTTGTAATGCAATATCGTGCTTTAAGTTAAAGTATGTCCACTTCACATTCTCAGATACCCATTTCATTTGTCTTCCTTACACACATAATCTGCTCCTTGATTATTTTCTAAAATCTTTGCAAACAGGTAATTGTCTCTACAAGGTGATTTAATGTATTGAAACAAACATTTTGCAATGAGAAGTGTATCAAAACAGTATTGGAATCACTTTGATTTATGCAACAAAATTAAAAGTAATTTACTAATTGTGGTGTGTAGTAATGCTAATATTCTTTGTCTCTCTTCTTTCACAGAGCTGCCAGCAGAGGAGGGTGAGTTCACTTTAAACACCTGGTTTTGACAACATCACCTATCAGCAGCCAATCATAGGCCAGCATCTTTATGAGACCAGCCTCCCCATGATGCACCAGTAGCATCTCAGTTAGCAAGTCAGCCTGATCAGTTTGGCCAGACAGTTGTCGTAACTGAACCATTCACACACCATGTACAGGACATGAGCTCCATATTGGGTTTTCACTGCTAAATTATTATTGAGCAGTGAATCTTCAACTGTCATGCATGTGGCATCACAGGACAGTTGTTGCATATCAGGGTCAGTTCTTTTGTAATACTTATATTATTAACTATTCACACCTTTTAAACTGTGTACTGCTAGATATATCAACACACTGGAAAATAAATATCTTAGTGTTGTTGTTTTTGTTTTGTTTTTTTGTGTTTCAGGAAAAAGCATCTGGGAGTTGGTGGTGGAACAGTTTGAGGACTTGTTGGTCAGGATCCTGCTGCTGGCCGCCTGCATCTCTTTTGTGAGTTATCTGAACATTTCCCCTTCACATAGTGTGTTTTATGAACAACCTATGAAATCTGTTATGTATTTTTTGTGCATTTTAATCAAAAGTGCTGTATGTTCATGCTATAATTGCTTTACAGGGTGTAGCTTTTTAGGGTGAAGTGTTGTTCATCTCTCTGATTATGATGTATTTTGAATCGAGCAGGAAGAGGAAATATGCATTAATAATTAGACATCTAGCTGGTGTCCTTGTCAAAAGACGCTTATAGCGATGCAACAGAATGCTAAGTAATTTATAAGCTGCATGAGAAGTATTCCTGTGTCTACAGGAAAAATCATATATGATAGAGAACTGTTTGCCTAAGAAAACAGAGCCGCAAAGACAAGCTAGATAAGATTTTTCGTAATGCACAAACGCACCAAGCTGCTACTTAAACATTTGTGACTTTTGATCACTTTTGAAGTGGCCGAGATGTTCCCTCATGGGTTTTTATTTGTTGGTTTTTCATTGTGATAATGACTATTTGCACTACCTGCCATATCCCCAGTTAACCTCTTTGTTTATTTCATTTAGCGTAGTTCAGCCACCCCAATCTGCCACATTCTGGAAAGAGATTTGAAAACCGAGGGTGGTAATTCACAGTAAATTCCAGTGAAATCAAAAAGCAGATCACTGGGACTACAACTTGTGAATATTTTTTTTCCAATATTAGAAAGGTTCATCCCAGCTCTCAGAGAAATATATAATCAAAAAACCCCACATGTATTTTCAAGCTGGCCAAAGAATGGGTGGTGCTTGCTTCTCATAGTCACCGCAACTGAGCTAATTTCCTGTGCTTACATCCAAAAGAACAGCGAAGCATATTAGGTACCTTATCAGAAACAACACTCATAATACTGAGAATAATAAGAGCAATAAGCGTGACAAAATGGAAAAAAAAAAAAAAAAAGCTTAGCTAGCACTGTTCTTTTTAACTGGAGTCACAGGACATAATCACTGTTCACAAAATGCTGTGCAGAGAGTTAAGAAATTCAAGACACAATTTACAATAAACAACAATTTAACAAAGGTAATGACCATGGCATTGCGTGAAATTAAATCTGTGAGGGGAAAAGAGTATTTTAAGAGCTTTAAGCTGAAATGAAACTGATACACAGTGTGCTGCAGCCCTCAAGGACGATCAAGACAGCAAGCTCTTAATAGACAATATAGAGCTGCACCTCTTGTCTTTGCGATTATTCCCATAAACACACACACACACACACACACACACACACATGCACACACACGATAGCTATGTTTTGCATTTGGACACCCAGGCCCACAAACACAGACCACTGGGTTATTAAATTACATTTGGATTGATGTCCTCACCCTCATTCACCCAAGGAATCCCTCTCCCTCCCTGTTGTTCTCTCTGTCCCTTCTTTCCTCTCTGCCATTCAGCCCCCATCTCTCGCTCTCTCGCTCTCTCTCTCTCTCTCTCTCTCTCTCTCTCTCCAAAACTGTTTTGTGGGGAGAAGGTTGGACACATTGTCTTAATCCTCGATCTCTACCCTCTGTCCTCCCTGACCAGCTGTCAGTATGGCCTTAGAAGGCCTGATGACTGTGTGTGTATGTGAGACAGATAGAGAAAGAAAGAGAGAGAGAGAGAGTGTGGTGTGTGCGTGGTGTGTGTGTGTGTGTGTGTGCCTGTGTGCGTGTATATGCTTGTGCGTGTGTGCACATATGCATGGCAGGAGCTTTATTTTAAGAAAGTCTCAAGCCAGGACGAGAAACTGTATCCTTGGACAAAGGTCAGGGATGGAAGGAACGAGGGACGGCTTGCAACAGCAGGAGAGAGTGAGAGCGTCGGGGGGGGCAGCAGGAGTGAGGGATTGGGTTGCACAATGGCATTGTTTGTTGCAGTGACAAACGAGAGGAGTAGATTCAGAGTCATATATGGTTTCTAAAAGAGAGAACACTAAATACTGCAAATACGTGTTCGCCCTATTCATATACACAGGAATATCCTGCCACCGCAGCGTGCTGACAGGCTCGGATTCTCTCGTCGGATATTGATTGTGTCTTTGAAGGGAAGAAGGGCAAAGCCGGACCAGACACAGCGAGCAATAGACTCTGTTTACGGAAAGCAATGGGACGGGAATGTCGGAGCAAATGAAAATGATGTCAGATTGAGCAGATGATGAGGATGGTCAAAAAGCTAAATCCTCCTCCACTGACCTGCAGCTAATCTGTGTCCATGTCAACATGAAGGCTTTCCGAAACAGACTCGTGTTAGTTACATGGGACTCCCATGCACACACACGTGTTGGTGTTGGACCAAGGGTATTGGGAAAGAGTTACATATAGAAACATGGAAAACAAGTCTCACACATGGCCACGTTCACATGCAAACACATAGAGCACAACAAAACAAGGTCAAACTTTATTTGATCCAGTAGTGGACCATTCAATTCAGAATTAAACTTAAATACATCATGTGAGTAGGTAGTATGACGTGCAACAGCATCAGTGTGGGACGCCAAGGAATATCAATCCCCCATCACATGTAAAAAAAAAATAATAATAAAAAAAAAAGGTTTCTACATCTTATTACAATAAATATATCAGTACAACTTATTTTTTCCAACTTGACGAGATAAAGAATGTTCCTGATCTATGAAGAATGTCTAGCCAAAATGAGAAAAGAAAAGAAAGATACTAGGATACTAGATACAACGTCATTTGCAATGAAGACAATTATTTGCCATTTTATTCCTCTCTGTTTCTCTGGTGTGACAAGTGAGGCACATACAGTATGAGAGAGTACAAATCATTAACATCAGCGGCTTCTCTCTCTCTCTCTCTCTCTCTCTCTCTCTCTCTTTCTCTCAGGTTCTGGCTTGGTTCGAGGAAGGCGAGGAAACTGTCACTGCCTTTGTAGAGCCCTTCGTCATCCTCCTCATCCTCATTGCTAATGCTGTAGTTGGAGTGTGGCAGGTCAGTTAGCAGATACACACTTGCCCACACACACACACACACGCACACAGGAACAAGTGCAATCACAAGGACATGGTCCCATACCCGCGCGTGAACACCATCTTTTACACACACCTAAATAGACGCTTATACTTAGTAACAGTCTCGCACAATAAATCACACACAATGCCGGCTCGTTCAGGTCACAATCCGTGTCCTTTGCAGTGGAGCACACACACCGTGCCGAGCGGTGGCTGGGGGATCAAAGTTCAAGGAAAGCCAAAAAGACTGGCATGGCATCAACAAGAGGTGAAAAG
>OMLB01051791.1:17268-27312 GCA_900302555.1 Myripristis jacobus
GTCCTGCCATGGAGGGCCGAGGCAGCCTCGAAATGCAGCCCCCTTCGTTACAGTCCACACTGTGCAGGCCACAGTAAAAATACAGTGGGACGATCGGGTTACCACAGGACTTGGATATATGTGTGTGTGTGTGTGTGTCTGGGTGTGTGAGAGAGTGTGTGTGTGTGGTGGGGGGTCCATATCAGCCCTGTGGCAGTCATTTGGAAACTATGCACAAGGATTCACACATGGGTGGTATGGGGGAGAATGGAGAGAGGCGGTGTGGGGGGGCTGGCATAAGTTGGGCTTTACACTTTGAGGCGGAGGGGAGTAGCTTCAGACGTGAGCATATACTGAACATTTGCCCGTTTTACTTTGTTTCCACTTCTTCGATTGACCAACTGTTCGGCTTAAGGCCTCGCCTCTTGAACTGTAAGGCACAAAGTGGAGTGCATCGTTCATGCTGAGCTGGTCTGTGTGAGTGTAAAGCAGATGTCAAATCCCCTCTGTTTTTAAATGTACGTCAGCATCCCCATTATTCAAGTGGTGCAGGCTGTTAAACCTGTAAAAGGTTAGTGAGGATTTGCACCACAGGTGTAAAGAAAAAAACTAATAATAATACAGTGATTCACTGTTACAGAAACACTGGTCACTCTTTCCCTACTTTATGTAAAAATTAAAGTATTTTTATATGAATCTTCAGATATTTTAGGATACATATTGCTTTTGAATAAGGTCTCCAAGAAGCAGATGATGTGATGCAATGTGATGCGATCTAAGGATTTGTACAATTAAAGGTGCACTATGCAAAATGGTTAAGAGCCAGTTGAAGTGAGGACCCTTTCAAAAAAAAAAAAAACGCAAAAGAACCCATAGAAAAGCATGTAATTTGATGCCTGAGACTGCATGGTACCAATTCACTGATGGGTTATGTGCCTATTCCATGTTTGTGTCAGCCTCAGCATCCTCATTTCAGTCAACCCTTAGGCAGCTTTGCAGAGTGCACCTTTAAAAACATTGCTCATCAGGAGTACTACTGAAAGGTCTCTGCTCACCAATGCTGAGTAAAGGAGCAGGTGAAAGCATCATTTGGCACCTTGGCACACTTTGGTCAGGTGAAAGTGCCAATATGACCCGTGGGTTTCCCTTGTGCTGTTGCAAACAGGAGCGCAATGCAGAGAGCGCCATTGAGGCTCTGAAGGAGTACGAGCCTGAGATGGGCAAGGTTTACCGGGCGGACAGGAAGAGTGTGCAGAGGATCAAGGCCAGGGAGATTGTGCCTGGTGACGTGGTGGAGGTCTCAGGTAAGGGCTTTTCCTGTAATGTGTTACCTGCCGTCTTCACCGAGACTCCATTCAGCCATGAGACGCTTGTGAAGGGCGCCATTCAGTTTTGTCAAGTGCCTGTAGCTCCATTTTAGCTGAGCGCTTTCTGAGAGTGCTGCATGAGTGAAAGCAATATTTATGGCATAAGTGCCAATGGCAGCTCCCTGGACAAGTCACTGCTGTGAAACTCTAACCAGGCAGGGTGATCTCTGGTGATTGGAGTATACCCTCTGATTAGGATTGCTGGTATCCCATGCATTTTCAGGTCTTTGTGGCATGGAGTTACCCGAGTGCTGATGAGGCACAGGAGGCTGTTTGGCTCAGGCCTCCTGAACCTTTGGCCCTGGATGCCATTTTCCTCTGATTCAACAAACTAGGTCCCTAGGAAAAAGATCAATAAATAATAATGATGTTTGATTACTCTTTTGAAGATAAATACTACCACAAATGGCTTTTGCGCCATGCAGAAGAAGCCAAAAACCATGCAGGACTGCCCGTGCAAAACAGTCACTGAGCAGCACTTTGGTTTCTGTCTGTGTCCTCTGCTGTTGCATGAAGGAGAGATCAAGGACCTCCCAAGGCCCTGGAGCTACTTTCACACTGGATCACTGTCAGCTCATATGCTTATATATGTCAAGAGGGCTACATGCACATGTGTGTGTGAGTGTGTGAGTGCAGGAGGGTCGATGTCCTTGAGAATGATCATGGGTCCTTTTAAGGCAATCACAGAAAAAGGGGAGGAGGAGGAGGATTCAAGGAACTTGCAATGGGAAGAAAAAAAACGAGCTTGGGTATAAATACACTTAATATCTATCGGACTCGCTCCTCTCTCTCTCTCTCTCTCTCTCTCTCTCTCTCTCTCTCTCTCCCTCTCTATGCCGTACACCTGTTCTTTTCATTTCACAGTCTCCCCAAGGTCTCCCTCTCTCTCTGGCTCTGTCTCTGGTATCAGCTTTCAGCAACAATACTATCCATCCAGAGCTCTGTAAACAGTCAATCAACCCCCCCACACCCTGTTGTGTTGCTGCAGCAGTGTTGATGCTCCCTCACTGTCATGTTGCCATTGTTATTGATAGTTTCATCATTTGTTTAAAAGAGGAACTGAAAAAACTGTCTGAACATTAATGAAATATGTTTTGTCTTCTAGTCGGTGACAAAGTGCCAGCTGACATCAGAATCATCTCGATCAAATCTACAACCCTGCGCGTGGACCAGTCCATTCTTACCGGTGGGTGTTCAGTAATAGATAGATAGATAGATAGATAGATAGATAGATAGATAGATAGATAGATAGATAGATAGATAGATAGATAGATAGATAGATAGATTCCTTCTACTTCAGTGTTGTTGAGCATTTGCCCATGAGGATCAATAAAGATGTGTATATCGATATGTCTGCTTCCTTCCCTAACCTGCTGTCGCCAATTCTGTCTCCTAGGTGAGTCTGTCAGTGTGATTAAACACACTGATGCCGTCCCAGATCCCAGAGCTGTGAACCAGGACAAGAAGAACATGCTGTTCTCTGTGAGTCTCACTGTTTCCCAGCCAATCAGCTTCCTCCTCTTTCCATCTCTGTGCATCTCTTTCATTTTGCATCCTGGTCCGCTTGCAGAACAAAACCACTGAGACAGCATCTGAAATTGGAGACTGAGCACATATTTTCCTTTAAAAGAATCATGCTCAAATACTGTGTTTTAAAGGTGTTGGCTGCTGGCAAGCCAGTGCAAAGGGTAGGAAATCTAAATTGGATGTAATTGCACAATACCTGGCCTTCAGCTTTGCATGATATAAAACACGTTAAGCTCAAGTGCTCTTTAGCTTTAAGTAAGACATCAAAATAACACGAGGCATTTGAATATGTGCACGTTGGACAGTTGGTTTTGTAAAGTAAAGCCAATGCCATGAAATGGACAAAACCACAGTGACTATTAAAGGACGATTAGCTCACTGGTCATTGAAGGAGATTAATCTGTTACATGACAGAAATGCACAGAATGGCACATTAATTTTATATGAGGGGATAATGCATCCCTGTGGAGCTGGACCTTCCTCCACCCTTTTCCCATTCATCTACATTATATGATGCTCTATTTTCCAGTTTTTCATCCCTTTCCTTCCCATCCAGTGTCTTACACCAAACCCCACAAATTTCACCTGTTTTCTATTCTAACAAACCCTTTCTCTCCATACCTGGGACATTTCCTCCTTCTCTCTTTCCATCCTTTCTCAAATGACCCATCAGTCCAAACAAAATGCAGTATCAACTTGGTCATCATGGAACCAAATGCTTAAACCTGCTTAAAATACATTGAACTCACACATTTCAGTTAAAGTACTGATGTTACTCAATGTAATCTTATATCTTTAAAAACTTGAATAAAGAGGGAAAACTAATCTTAATGGCTTAACTATAACATAATCATAAATAACAATAACCCACTTGAAGTTATTTTATGGCAAAACAAACAAGTCATATGAAATCTGCCTTTTCTTCCTCTCTATCATCCTTTTCAGGGCACCAACATTGCTGCCGGCAAAGCCACTGGTATCGCTGTTGCAACCGGTGTGTCCACTGAGATTGGTAAGATTCGTGACCAGATGGCTGCCACCGAGCAGGAGAAGACACCTCTGCAGCAGAAACTGGACGAGTTTGGAGAGCAGCTTTCCAAGGTAGGCGGGGCAGACAGGCGGATAAAGTAGACATAAAGGGGTTTTGAAATGATCTCACCACAACAGCAGTTTGTTTGATTTGTGTTGAGAAAAATTTTAAGTTAAGGATTTTAAGTCCTAACACAAGAATGAGTCACAGCAAGAAACTAAATTGCAAGATGTCCCCTGACTCTGTGTCCCCCAGGTCATCTCCCTTATCTGCGTTGCTGTGTGGATGATCAACATTGGCCATTTCAATGACCCTGTCCATGGAGGCTCCTGGCTTCGCGGTGCTGTCTACTATTTCAAGATTGCTGTAGCCCTGGCTGTGGCTGCCATCCCTGAGGGTAAAAAAAGCCTTAATCATACAGTATAAATTTGGTGCCCCTCAAAAAATTAATCTATCAAAGATTCACCTCATGCAGCTTTTCTACATGACACTGCAGCACTGCAGCCACCACCTTTTTCCATGAGACAGACATGGTCTCAGATTTGGAGGTGATTCCCCCCTTCCTAATCACATCACACTGAAATCATTCCTGTGGACATTACAGATTGCAGAACAGTGAAGCCAAAAGCAGAATGTCATCTGCAAACAGCAAAGATGCCAACTTAACGTCTCTAAACTGGACACTCTCCAGACCTTAGCTGCACCCTGATACCCGCCCATGAATATCACAAATAGAAGAGAGGACAAGAGACATCTTTGTCCACCAGCAACCACCTTAAAGGCATTTGACTTTCTGCCAGGAATGCAAACACAACCCTTATTTTGAATACGCGAGAACCGAATGGCTCTCAGCAGCAGCCCCGGCACGCCATATTTCTGCTGTCCCGCCTACTGGACAACTTAGGAAACACTAGGCTTCAGCAGTTCACAACCACAAAGCACAAGCAGACAAACAGGATCGGCAAACTCCCATAATCCCTAAATTGTCTGTGAGGGGCTAAAAAGCTAAAACACTGTTCAATAGCGCAAACTCTGTTGTTTTCTCCTGAATCTATGGCTCAACCATATGACTTTCCCATACCACCACTCCATCTCAGGCTTACCTGCTGTTATCACCACCTGTCTGGCTCTGGGTACACGTCGCATGGCCAAGAAGAACGCCATCGTCAGAAGCCTCCCCTCCGTGGAGACCCTGGGCTGCACCTCTGTTATCTGCTCTGATAAGACCGGCACCCTTACCACCAACCAGATGTGTGTTACTAAGGTAGGTTTACACACATTTGTCTGCACACATGCCAGCACACACGCAAAACAAAAGAAAACACCATTTCTTTCATTGCACATTCATATTCGCCTCTGCAACTGAATAAAGTGGGAATAGGTTTTTGTAACAGGCACAGAAGCATCTTGTGAGCGCTTTGTGCCGTGTTTTTGTACAGATGTTCATCATTGACAAGGCTGATGGAGACAGTGTTACTCTTGGACAGTTTGACATCTCAGGCTCAAAGTATACCCCCGAGGGAGAAGTGTAAGTGTTGCCATGAGTGATCACAATCACACAAACACACATGTATGTTTCAGCATCAATATACTCATGACATATTTTCAGATTTTAACACATATTTCATCCATTTTTCTCAGCACCAAGGGTGGCAGCTTTGTGAAGTGCGGCCAGTATGACGGCCTGGTTGAGCTGGCCACCATCTGCGCTCTGTGCAATGACTCCTCTCTGGACTACAATGAGGTGAGCAGAGTATTCAGTATTCTCTCTCATCATTCAGAAGAATTTGGATGCAGTTTCGAAATTTTCTGGGACTCCACACTGATGCAGTGCTAATCTTTCTTTCTTTCTTTTTTGCTTTCTTTCCTGCTCGTGTAGTCCAAAGGCATTTATGAGAAAGTGGGTGAAGCCACAGAAACAGCCCTGTCCTGCTTGGTGGAGAAGATGAATGTGTTCAACACTGAAGTGCGTGGCCTGTCCAAGGTGGAGAGGGCCAATGCTTGCTGTAATGTAAGTCCACAAAAAGAGCCCAGCAGCAGGATATTTTTTCCCCAAATCTTATATTCATCTCATATTTGTGTGTGTCCTGACTGACTTCCTGAAAAGCAGGAAGGACAGTGGTTTCAACCTCTGATTCATGAAAGTTAAAAAAAAAAGAAAAAGAATTATCCTACGTAAATCTTAGATGTAAAGATATCTAATGATAAAGCAGAAGACAGATCTATGTTGCTCCAAATGATACAAGCTTTAAAAAGCTGTAAACACATTTATGTTAATTTGTAACCAAAAAATATTAACATAAACAAAACATACAATAACACAAGCTCCATTTCTGGAGTAACTTTTGGGTCAATTTTTTTTCCCCATCTGTTTCATCTATTTCACACTCTTTTCCCTTGCTCCCTCTCAGGTGATCAAGCAGCTGATGAAGAAGGAGTTCACCCTGGAGTTCTCCAGAGACAGGAAGTCCATGTCCGTCTACTGCTCCCCTGCCAAGTCCTCCAAAGCCCCAGTCGGAAACAAGATGTTTGTCAAAGTGAGCTTATGACACAAGACCTATATACTTCAGACTTCCTTGAGAAATGGAATGACTGCATGAAATGAACTAAATGAAGCTAAATTTGCTGAAGTATCTGACTTGCAGTGTGCAGCCCTCTCAGACAGTTTACTAACCAAACACACCAAACTCAAGCAAATCTTGGCTGTGTTCGTCACCAGGGTGCTCCAGAGGGTGTCATTGACCGTTGCGCTTATGTGCGCGTGGGCACCACACGTGTGCCCCTGACCGGCCCCGTCAAGGACCGCATCATGACAGTCATCAAGGAGTGGGGCACCGGGCGTGACACCCTTCGTTGTTTGGCACTGGCCACCCGCGACACTCCTCTGAGGAGGGATGAGATGAACCTGGAGGACTCCACCAAGTTTGCTGACTACGAGGTGAGGGAGTGAGAGAAGTTGTAGAGGTACTACAACATCTACATCATTTGCTGACAAAATACAAAAACAATATTCTGTTTGAGTAATATTGTAAGAAAGTGTCTGGTCCAATTTGATGTGTGCAAGTAGCTCCATAAACAGACTGTAATACTTTATTTTCTTCTGTCTTTTCTCCCCAGACTGACTTGACCTTCGTGGGCTGCGTTGGCATGCTTGATCCCCCTCGCAAGGAAGTTATGAGCTCCATTGAGTTGTGCAGGGCTGCTGGCATCCGAGTCATTATGATCACTGGTCAGCATACCTTTGATATTCCCTATTGCAATCTGTGTGTTTCCTTAAGAACCTAGTACACATTTTATTCTAGTAACCTCCATGGTCCTACAGCTGTTTTCCTGATTTCCTGTTTCTGGAATACTGGACACAATAGACAAAATCTGTTTTCGTGCCCCTCCAGGTGACAACAAGGGCACAGCAGTGGCCATCTGCCGCCGTATTGGCATCTTCTCCGAGGAGGAGGACGTTACAAGCAAGGCCTTCACTGGTCGTGAGTTTGATGACCTGTCCCAATATGAGCAGAAGAATGCCGTCCGCAAGGCTTGCTGCTTCGCCAGAGTGGAGCCGTCCCACAAGTCCAAGATTGTGGAGTTCCTGCAAGGCTTCGATGAGATTACTGCCATGGTGAGAAGAAAGCAACTTGTAGATTTTCTGTAGGCATGAGTGGCAACTGTGTTCTCTCTTGTGTTTATTGTGTATTCAAGTGGAATTAACTTGTATGACTTGAGAGAGAAATGGATAGGGTTTGAACAAAAAATTGATGGGCAAGTATATTTTCTCATGGTGCCATTTTCCATCTATCTCTCATGAAGACCGGTGATGGAGTGAACGATGCCCCTGCCTTGAAGAAGGCCGAGATTGGCATCGCCATGGGCTCTGGCACTGCCGTTGCCAAGTCTGCCTCTGAGATGGTCCTGGCTGACGACAACTTCTCTTCAATCGTGTCTGCTGTTGAGGAGGGCAGAGCTATCTACAACAACATGAAGCAGTTCATCCGCTACCTCATCTCCTCCAATGTAGGCGAGGTTGTCTGGTGAGTAATTACAGCCCTTGCAGGTTGAGATCTGCTGTGGTCATTTGGCCTTTTGTGTGGGTGTGTGCTTCTCCACAGAGATGTCTGCACAACTATTTAAAAAACAGCTATGACACAAAAGCACATAACTCACACAAAATGATTCCAACCTGCAATAGTTGGTTGGCCTGTAGGGAAGTTGCAGCGCTTTGACAGCCAATGTGGTATGACTGTGACTTGAGTATGAATAGTACTGTGCAATCGCAGCCAAATATAGAGGCAAACAAAAAATGGCATATCGCCAAGGATAGAAATGACAATGTCATCTTGACTGGAACATGAACACAAACACCATCTGTGGACTCTGGCCAAATGTTAGAGTGGCATGAAAACACAAACGCGCGGTAATGATCACTACACTCTGACCATCTGTTCAGTGAGACGTAAATCTTTATTTAAGACGTCAAGGACAAGACAATTAATGGCTGAGTTAAAACTAACAAAATGATTTGCTCTTCCTCTTCTCCCCTGATGCCCATTCTCTCAGCATCTTCCTGACAGCTGCCCTTGGTCTGCCTGAAGCTCTGATCCCCGTGCAGCTGCTGTGGGTCAACCTTGTGACTGACGGCCTGCCCGCGACTGCTCTTGGCTTCAACCCCCCTGACCTGGACATCATGGGCAAGGCACCCCGTTCCCCCAAGGAGCCCCTCATCTCTGGCTGGCTCTTCTTCAGATACATGGCCATTGGAGGTACACAGCACGATTTCCCAAGTGTGGTCTTATCTACTGTCATTATAAGCACATAAACAGTTATGGCAAAGGGCAAATACTTTAGGATATAAATCAATAACAGTGTTGCTCTCATATAGCTTAATAAGAACTTACTTTCATTCTACTACAGATAACACTTTACATTTATCAGCATATGGAGTGCTTTTTTACTTAATGAGCATTTGCGGTTGTACCAACTGGAGATGCAGCGGTTGCAGTTTGAAATGGTTCAGTTGGGTTTGACATTGCTAAGAGATAAATTGCTTAATGTGTCTAAAAATGTGATAAGGTTGTACAAATCACTTGTTTATTGGGTAGTATTACTGTAATGTGCCGCACTAAAATAAATAGAAATACTGAAAAATGTTGTCACATGTGGTCAGCCTACTGGACAAATATTTGTTGGTATTGGGGTCCTTTGAATAAAATCCTTGAAAATTTTCAATGTGTATATTTTCTCTTGTTTTTTCCAGGTTATGTTGGTGCTGCAACTGTTGCAGCTGCTGCCTGGTGGTTCCTGTACTGTGACGAAGGTCCCATGGTCTCTTTCCATCAGCTGGTTAGTATTCAACACCCTGAAATCCATTTTTGAAGGAAATTTCCGAGGCCCAAGTACAGAGCAGACTCCAATGCAATTGAAAAACTATGGCACCTCCATACAAACACAAACTTGTATCCTTGTTCCCTCCTCAGTCACACTTCATGCAGTGCAGTGAGGACAACGAGGACTTTGCTGGCGTCCACTGCGAGGTGTTCGAGGCCGCTCCTCCGATGACCATGGCTCTGTCTGTGCTGGTCACCATCGAGATGTGCAACGCTCTCAACAGGTCTGACTGCTCGCAGGGCAAACGGGTTACTGACCTGAAATGCACCAACATAAACTTTGTTCATTAATAATGGAATAAATATGACTTTAAGACTAAGATGCTACCAGGGGACTGAAACACAAACAACTGTTGGATTCACATACAACAGACACAGAAGCCACATATTAAATATTAAAGCATCTCCTGCACAGACTGCTATTTCAAGGAAAGAGCCTGTGGTCTCCCTGCTCGCACTTAACCCTCCTGTTATGTTCACATTTTTGAACATCTTTTATGTTTGGGGTCAATTTGACCCCTGCAGTTTAAACTTCCACAAAATTATTATAACTAAAATTGTTACCAAAGTTCATGTGTCAGGTACTTTATGTTTCTTTGTTGATTACCTAAATAGCCCTTTAAATAAAACATAACCCCCCCCACCCCCACTTATACATCCAGTATTCCTATTACGTGACAATGGAAAAATATGCAAATCACCATAAAATCTCACTGATTGATCTGAAATTGGAAAGAAATATAAATTTTTGGTGTTTTAATGG
>OMLB01051832.1:0-11774 GCA_900302555.1 Myripristis jacobus
GAGATGAGACGACAGCAGAAGAGCCGAGTGGGATGACTGGCTTCCTCTGATGTCACAAGCTCCCCGCGGAGTCCGGACTCTGCTGCTTTTTGTCGTGTCTTTTTCGCAGGCCTGCCTTCTAACTGTACGTCAGTGACAGCAACAGCAAGCAACACATTCGTCATACTGTTCACAGTCTGCTTTTAGGAGTCCTTTGAGACCGGCTTTACCCCCTGGAATTGGAGGGAGAGCGAGAGAGAGACTGGACTGGCACCTCTGCCTGCCCGGCGACTACAGACTACAGAGGCAGAGACAAAATGGCAAGACAGACAGACTGCCATACAGAAAAAAAAAAAAAATCGAGAACAGGACAGCATAATGAAATGAACAGGAGAGCAGTAATGAATTTTTGAAGAGTTTTTGTGGGGAAAACCTGCCTGAAACTCTAGTTTAGCGGCTCTCCGGTTTTCCAGCATTTCAGAGCTGAAGACTCATATCTTTGAAATAGTGCAGCCATTCAAGTGAAGCTCCTCTGAATGCAGGCCTGGAGCTCTATTACTGTCAGTGACTAAACCCTTCAGCCGTCTGAGGTCCTCTGGAACACTTTGTACAGACTAGAGGCCTGCTGACAGGGGAAAATGTGCTCAAGAATAACTGAAAATGCACTTAATAAAGCTTAGAACATGTACTTAATAAGCCCTTGCAAATGCACTCTGTAAACCTTGAAAAGTGTACTCAGTGCACCAAGGAAAAAAATCTTTCCACCAAAATGCACATTTCGTCTATATTAGCTGGCTCACTGCTATCCTCGTGTCATTCCGTCTAAACTGTAATTTTCTTGTGCGAAAAAACAAAACATAGGAAAAGCAAAAACTACACAGACAGTGTGTGTGTGTGTGTGTGTGAAGTGGGGGGTTTCAGTGACTGATTACAACATATTTGGGAAGAATTGCTAATGAAGAAAATATAAGAAAATTAGGAAAAGAATGAAAACTTGAAGCAAAACTGAGTCGATTCTCAACTCCATTTCATTTCTACTAAAAAGAGAAATTGCGCTGCACTGGCGGCTGATCTATTTTGTGTTTTCCATCCGGCAAATTTCACACGTAGCCGCACAGTCTATGAACCGATCTTATTATTAGACTTTTGTTATCACTAAGAGAAGGCCTTAATATGATATAGTTACGCAATATCCTGAAAACAGAGCAGTTTCACAGGCAAGTGTGCAATTAATGGGTGCAATTAAAGAGAGTGTGCATGGGCCAGAGACAAAAGTACTCCACTAATGGGGCAGAGTTTCATTTTAACTTTGTGATGAGTCACTTCTGATGAAAAGAATCAGGCCATTAGTTGTGAAATCGCTGCTTTCTGTAATAGCAAATCTTTGGTGAGGCTAAGGTACGGCGACTGTGACAATCTGCATCACCTGGACAACAACTGGCCACCGGGGTGAGATGAATCAATCAGTGAAGTGTTCAAGGGTTATGGAAAAATGTATAGCAGCCTTCAAGTGTGTGTGTGAGAGAGAGAGAGAGAGAGAGAGGAAAAATGGGGGAAGAGAAAGAGAAAGAGATGTCTCCATTTAGTGTAAATCAATCACACACAGGATGCAATCCGGGCTGGCACAGGTAGAGAGGAAATTAGAGAAAGGCCGGCAAAGCACTCACACGCTCAAAAACACACTCAAACACACATTCACACCCACACACACACACACATGATCTGACACAGTGTGCCTCATCTTAGTGGGACAGATAGGAAATTGAACAGGCCGGCAGTAGCCCCATACTGGGCGGAGATTGTTTTGTCACTGGAGTTTCCCTTTTTCTGTCGTTCTCTTAAAATAGCAGCTGGAAATTGGTTTCCACGGCCCAGTGCGGCGCGCAGGCCGTCACCGGCTCACGTGGTCGGTGTCTTGCACAACCCTCTTTACCTTCAGCTGCAACTTTTTTTCTGTAATTGACGGCTGACACGGCCTCAGAACCAAGCAAGACTAATGACTCTGAGCACCGGGTATTGTGAAAGGATAAAAGTGCACTTGGTTCGAGGGAGGCTTTTTTTTTCCTTCAAACATTTACAGTGAGAAAACATCATTGACCCCTGTGTAAATGTCAAAATGCACTTGCGCGTCGCAAAGATCACGGTGAAGAGCTGGTGGAGGTGGCTGGGGCTGCTATGCTTGACATGTTGCCACGGCGACTGTGACCGGGATAAACAACGGCAGAGCGGACGGATGGATGGATGTCATTCTGTAAAATGTCAAAAAATGCGAGGAAGCTGACACCGACATAGAAGAATAGAAGTTTTAATGCTGCACAAAAATATCTGCCTTAACATTTCAGTTTGTCTCATGCTGAGTATTAAAATCCATTTTTTGTTTGTTTGTTTGTTTTAAAAACAAGTTTAAAAAATGCCTGCAGGATGAGAGATAATCAAATTTATTTCCAGTGCTAATCAATTATTTTCTAGACTCTCATTGAATCATACATCATTTTCTTGGTACCTTATTCTGCTTTGTAATGTTTCTGTATGTTTAAACAAAGTTGAACTTGAACGTGAGTTTAACAATAATAAAAGAGAAATTAATGCAATTCCTGAAACTACAGAAACTGCATTGGAAACAAGTGGCATGATCGCATCCGACATCAGATTTCCTTCTTCACTGCACCGCTGCAAACACTGCCGCCGCACCACATAGTCACTGCCTGCTGCTTTACCACCCCAGCTCCACTCCGACATCCACCTGTTGGCTCCGAAATTTCCTAAAAAGTGAAGGGAAATATCCCCGCTCTGTTTGCAAGGCTCTGTAGGCTGCAGGGAGCGACGTGGTCAGAGCCTGGACGCTAAACAAGTTTTGTATTTATCTGTGCAAGCTCTCCATAAAGCTTTACATGTGAGCTGGCAGACTGAACTCTGAGTCGGGCGGTGAATGACTTTGTCTGTCAGGTAGGAGCCAGGCAGTCTTCCTGCTGCCAGGGATCTCAACCCCTCACCTTAGGGCTCCTCACTAAATGCTGACCAATCACTGTGCGGACTGACACCCTGCTGACTGAGCTGATTATGACTGAGCTTCTGACCCCTGGGGTCCCGTTCTTGCAAATAACACACACACAAACACACACACACACACACAGACACAGACACACACACACACACACACACACAAAGATGCAGCAAACACATTCCCAAGTGTCAGATGCAGCTTTCAGTGAAGTTACCAGTTGTTAAGTGTATGTGTGTGCGTGTGTGCGTGTGTGTGTGTGTGAGACATACACATACATGCACGTGAGCGTGAGGTCAGGCCCATTTTCATGCTTGTTAAATGCCAGGTTGCGGTTGGACGGTATAAATATTTCAGTGTCTGGTGGTAAGATAATCGCTCTGATTAAATGGCTGACATGCTGCAAGGCTGAATGGACTGGGAGAAGATAACTGGAAGTGAAGTCGAAAGGGAAGGGGAGCAGAAGAGAGGAGACAAGATAAAGTGGAGAGATGAGGAACAAAGAGGAGGAGAGGGTGGAGGAGGAAGGGAGAGGTGAGAGACGGGTGCAAAAGGAAGGACGGAGAAGGAGGAGAGGAGCGGTGTGGAGTTTCAGCAGAGCTCCACCACCAGTGTTTGGAGACAAAGTGTCAGCCGGAGAGACGGATGTAACATGAGGTGGATGCAGAGGAGAGGGGGAAAGGCAGGAGGGGAAAGAGGAAAGACAAAGCGTGATGTGTTTAAATCAGCACAGGAAATTGCGAGCCAGACAGTGTCTACTGCTGTGATGACAGACAGGTGCATGTCTAAATGCGGTGGGACGCACCTCGCTGTCAGCCCCAAAACAGAATCCATTTTGGCTACAGAAATTACGGATGCTTTTGCATGTTGGAGAAGTTGACTTGCACATGCAAAATAGGATTTATTCAACTTTCATAATCCCACTGTGAGTCTCATTTTTGCCATTGTTTAACAGTGCAAACATATTTTACAGCATGAAAGTAAATATATCTTCCTTGTTTATTGCCAGTTGTGCATCCAACAGCTCAGTTAATCCGTTTGTGAATGAATAATGTATTTGAAATGTTCTCCCTTTTATATTCAGTTTGCTATGGATGTTTCCCAGAGTGCAGATCTGGGATCAGTCTTGTAGACCACTATAAATGCTGGATGCCATACATTCAGGGCAACCTCTACAAGCCTCCAGACATTTTGAGGAGCGTGTCAGATGTCAAATAAGGTTAAACATACTGTTAGCGTTTTGCAAATAAAGAAAACCCGACAATGAAAAATAGAAAACGTGTCTCCAAAAAGTCAACTTTTCAAGAGATCAGAAACGCGAGACAATTCTCACATGTATTTTTTAACCTTTTGCAAGAAAGGTTTTGGCAGTGCCTGGGACCGTGAAACATTTTCTACACGTGGTGGAAAATGCCAGCTGTCAGTTACAGCAAAAAAGGGCAAATTTAGAGATACTTGGATTCTGTAAGACAGGCAGTATGCTTGATAGAACAGGGACGGAATATGAACGAAGGGAATACTACTCTCTCAAACCACGATCTGTCTTCCACCATCTTTGAACACTTCAGAGAGAGAGTCTGCGCTAGGTTTGCATTACATCAAAGATGCCACATTGCAGCCATGTTTAAAAGGATGTAGCCTTGGCCAGGAGGAGAGGCCATCAGGTGGTATCCAACCTTCACAGAGCGTTTGAAACCCTGGGCCACAACCCTCTCCCGTTGGCGGGTCAGGCAGTGGTGGCCAAGTTCCTGCACCTCTCCTCCAGGCGTCCAGCTGGTGTCCTCCCTCCTGTGCCAGAGACACCAGGAGGCTCTTCCTCCAGCCTTGAGGCAGCTGTTTTTTTCCCTTGTGGCCCATTACTCCTTTTGTCAGCAGATTCCATACAGATTGGTTGGGAATCCACAACATCCCACCTCCACCTGATGGTTTTCTTTCCTCCAGGGGACCGGATGACAACATCTGCTCTAAGGGTTGTGGACAGCGCTCCATCTGGAAACTGGAGTTTTCTAACCTACTGTACCTCACCCCCCACCCTCGGGATGACTAAAACAGTTTTTGTTTTGCTTCACCCTGAGTGGCCAGCCTCTGCCCCTCTTCAATAAAGGTGATTGTGTTTAGCAGTGGTTTTGTTTTGGCTGGATGCCTCTTTCTCCTTTCATGGCTGCCATGGTTCCTTTGACTCCACATAGCTCACAGAGATGATCCTCGCTCACTCCCCACTTTGCGCAGGCTGACTGGTCGATCGGGTGTCCCACCTTGCCCATGCACCTTATGAATTTAGCTTTTCTCCTTTCTTCCCCAAGGCTTCAGACTTCATCCTGGATCATGGTTGTCTTCTCCCCCAACGTCGGACTTTGACCACCGTTCGAAATGTGAGGTTCCTTGTTTCCTAGCTTGTCTTCCAGTGCAAGAGTTTCCAATGACGTCTCTGGTCTTAAGGAGCTGTTCAGATCGTATGCATGGCCTGACAGATGTAAAACTTGGAGCTATCCCCAACCATCTGCAAAGGTGCTTATTGATCTTCCTCTCCGCTCCCTCGACTGTTGTCTTGGGCATTTCATACACAGTTAGGAACAACATACTTCTCAGAAGCATGTCTTGTTCATAAATCACCAAGCACTTGATTTATTCCAGGCAAGTCAGACTCGCATATCTTTTTCAGCCATTCTTCCACTCGTTTCTGTGTGCGGGATTTGCTGGTTTTGTCTGTCACTGCCATCATACCATTTTCCAAGGCATTTGATTGAGCAAATGAGCAATGAGCAAAACCCACCTTCCATAAAAATACATCATAAATGTCTGACTTGAGATTTTTCCATTTTGTTTCTGCAAGGACAGCATAGACAGAAAGACAATGGCAGAATAAAATACAGTGTAGGAGCAAACACAAAAAATAGGCTATGTGAAGTGTGTGGTAAGACAATAATAACTGAAACATCAGAATGAAATGAAAAATCAAAATGTGCGAAAAATATTGTTTTTTGGGATTTCTATACAATAATAGCTGTACTTGCCATATAGGTGGCTGAGATGAACAAGGGTTTAGCCATCCATTTATTTCCCACTACAGCTCTGGACACCGGTAACGCTGATAAGACAATCATTGGACATAAATAATGTCTCTGCGGTTAGGACAAACCCGTTATGGACTTCTTCTCAAGATAAATGAAGCTGTTGTAACCAAGCTGCCCAGCTAGCTAATGTTAGTTAGGCTTGAGAAAGTGGTTTCCTGGGGATTATTTATGTGACTGCACAGCACATATGGATGTGGGGGAAACGACCAGATATCCCTTCACTTCCTATATCAGCTTCACGCATGCACAAATACCGAGGGTCGGCAGAAGCTTTTGGAAATTGTGGGAACCAAGTGGCTGTCATGAGAGAATAAGGAAAGTGTGTAATCTGCTTCTATCTATCCATTTATTCCAGAGGGCTGCTGGGTCTGTATGCGGCTTCAACAGGAGGCTGGATGCAGGTGTATTCCAGCTGAGTGTCACTGGTGTTACATCTACATTGTAAATACTCGCTATTGCAGAACCCTTCGGCAAAGCGATGAATGCCAAATCGGTCCAGGGGTGCAGCACTGGTGCACGACCCTGAGCTGACCTCCAAAATGAAATGCATATGTGTAGGAGGCCGAGTGCACATGGAAGGCATATGGAGGGATGCATTTTGACAAACACGAGTAAATTGGTTGATAAAGTAATAGCTTTATCGTCTTTCTCTCTCTTTTCTTTCCCCCATCTCTCTTTAGCGTCACAGTGCACAAAGAGCATTTTGACCATGCCCTCTATCATCAAAACCGAGGGAGGAACACCCGCCCCGGTAGACTCCACTTCTGTAATAACACGACACCACCAGAGACTGATCTCATTAAACTGATTCTCCTCTTTCTTTTTTCTCTTAATTCATTTTCTGCCTCACTTTTACCGGCTTGATTAAAAGATAAGAGAGGGTTGATTAATTATTAATAGGCGCCCATCTCTTCTTTTAGGTTCCACCACACTGTAATGATTTTTTTTTTCCTCTTTGTCCTTGCTTTGCTGTTTAGTGTGCTTTTCACATGGCATGCAAATATGCAGGTATACGGAACTCAGACACACACACACACACACACACACAGAAGGCACAACTTCATTAACAAAGACGCCAGTTACAGAATTACTTTTAAGCCTTGCTTTGTGTTTCCTTACCCTGTATCTGTCCCGAGGTAAATCTTACTGATTCTGTTTCTGTTTCTAAGCATCAAGGAAAGCCCCCGGACATAAATTTGGAAAGAGAAGGGCACACAAACACACACCTGTTGAGGGCTTACCGTTATACGTCCAGACAGAATTTGATTAGAGTATGGAATGATGCAAACCCACATACACACAAACACATCTAAGAAAGAGTGTTTTTTTTTTGAAGTCAACACTCAGAGAGGAGCAGAAACTGGGAGCAGAACTGGGACCCATTAAAAAGATCTGTGGTCCTACTGGGATCTGGCTGTAAATATGACTTAGAACAGGCAGTAAATGTGGAAAATGTGTTTCCGTGTGCATGTGTGTGTGTGTGTGTGTGCGTGTGTGGTTGTTCAGTAGCAGCCGCCCTGTAGACAGGTGCAGGGATTTATGACCTGACAGAGGACCGCATTTGCTGTGTCTCGCAACGCTGGGAGCCTATAACAGCTACAAAAACACATACATAAATATATAAGTAAAGAAATAATAACAATAAAAAAATTACGCTCAGGTCATGTTGAGGATCTTTTACAGCAGGATCCCAGTGCACAAAAACACACCTGCTTGCACACACACATACTGACACACACCATATAGCAACAGCATACACCATGAGGTATTTTCCTTGAACCACATATGCTAGAAAATCCCCAACGTGCCACAAACCTGGCACAGTTCCGCTCTTCTCCCCTCCGCCTCCTGCTGTTACCTAACTCTCCCACCTGCCACTGCCACCCCAGGAGCAAAAAATCCATTTCCTTTTTCCGTCTCACCTCGTACCTACCATACCCATGTGTGTAAGTGTGTGCATGCTCTGCATCTTCGTACATCCATTAAAAGTCAAATAGAGAACTGGGGAAGTTCTCCCTCGCAGCCATGGAGTAAATAAACATATGATTAGCATGAAAGTGTTTGCTAGGAGGGGGAAAGCACCCAGAATATGCATTTCTCACACCAAGAGAGAGGAAAAAACGTCTCACTTTCAGACAATAAGCCACATTGCTCAGAGTTAAAAAGCATAACCGGAGACAAAGCTCGCCAATGTGAGCGCACACCGCCAGAATCTTAAGCTTCCCTTGTTGGGCAAAATGGGAAACACAGCACTTTTGTGCTGTATCACAGCATCCGGCACCAAAATGATGACAAGCATTATATGTTAAGTGCTCCTGGAATTTTACAGGCACAGTGTGAGAGATGAGGCACTCTGGCGTCGATGGTTTACCGAAATTGATGGTTTCCAGACACACTGCTCTCTTCTCTCTCAATGGGAGGCCCAGACTCAATTACACAAGACACAACAATAAGCAGCCTTGGCAGCATGCAATAAAAGTGTAAAACATAAACAAGTTATTGTGTTTTTATGAGAATGTCGGCCTTCTAGGGTGTACAGGCCAAATAGATGCATTATATCCTTGGGTAAAATGTTTCAAACCCCACTCATTCTCAAGCCAAAGTCTGCATTACCTCGGTGATGCAATAACGTGAAGAGAAAAACAACGCGGGTGCTAAGGGATTGTAACGCAATCCCGAGAAGGCAGTGCATCTAGCTGAAACGTCAAAAAAAGGCCTACTCCCTTTCTCTGAAAATATGCACGCTCCACAATCTATCTTACTCACTCCTCTGCCCCAAAGGACATAATCTCTGCTATATGGGAAAAGGCCTATACATAATAAATATCCACAGGAGCTTCTTTGTCTGCAGTTGCAGGGGCCTTTGGACTTTCTGACAGAATGCTTGAGAGTATGTGTGTGCCGGAGCACATGCTGGGCATACCGGGTAGCTGCACCGCTTTGTTGTTGTGGTGATGAGAATAGAGGGGAGAAATTGTGGAAGGGAGGGGGAAGAAAGTTGTGGTGTCGCCATTCATCTCTGATTCAATCAATCATGGAAGGAACATCATGTAGGGAGACAAAGATCTGCGTTCAGCCTGCAGAATTTAAGTGGGGTAAAAATAACTATAAATGTAAAATATATACATAAAAAAAAAATGACACATTGTGAACCATCCTGATTAGGGGTGAATGAAAAAAAAGTATTTTCCAATGAATCGCAAAGTTCATTTGAACAATCTGATGTCATTATTTATAATCCACATTGATTTTTTATGGCTTTTTTTTCTCAGTCGTTGTGTAAAGACAAGAAGTTGGCCGAGTCTCATTATAGCAAGCTGCAGATGTCTTCTGCTGAACTTCTAGCCTACGGAAACTCAGCTGACCACATTACGTGTTTTGAACAAATGCACAAACAAAGCCAGGAGCTCCCCGCTTGAAGCCACTGCCACCAAATCTACGTGATGTCGACGTGCAGGCTGGATTTAAAAAGCATGATGGTGAAGAAGAGTTGCATCAAAACACAGCTGCAGTATATGTAAGCTGAATCAATATGTAATCGAACTGGCTTGAAATTTGCATTAAATCAAATCGGAACCTTTTAAACCCAAAGTGAATTAAATCAGGAAATTAGTGCCGATACTCATCCCTAATGCCGAAATCCAACTTGAAATGCAACAGAATGGAAAATGAGAATGTTTCACATTGGGTGGGGCGCGTCAGCCCTGAAGTGGTAAATCGGATGCTGCCGGGTGCTGTGGGGTTTCCTCCCAGTATCACTGTGCGTGTCATTGGAAGTGAAGGCATGCCCTCAGCGTGAAAGGAAGAACACAGCTCCTTGCCTTTAATAGACTCAGTGGGTGACTATGCTAACAGTTCCACCTCTTTGCTGCCCGGCCACTGAAACAGCGGCTATGAGAGACATGAAATGTCACCACTGGGACAAACAAAGCCAGACAAAGCCAGAGAGAAAAAGCCACTGGAGCGGGGAATGACAGTTTGCAGCATACACAGGAAACTAGAGGAAGATTGGCATTTATGCTGTGATATTGTACTGAGAGCCAGGACTTTCTTGAACCTCCTCTGTTTAACTTGCTGTATGTCTTGTAAACCCCCCAACACACAGTCTTGTTCACGGCCAAGTTCACCGCCTCACACAAAGAAACACAAAAGAGCAGACCAGGACAACAAAAGAGGGTTCAAGCCCACGTTTGTTTTCTTTTTTTTTCTTTTTTTGTCTGTCTTTCTCTCAACATCCCTCCTATCTAATCTGACCCTGGTAAGCAGCTGGCGGGGTGGAAAGAAAGAAACTGAAAATAGCATGCTGATTGAGAAGAGTGCACACAGAGGGTTCACAGAGCCCTGCAAGTCACCAACAGTTGCCATTAGAAGGCATTGTGGGTAAAAAGGGAGTAGCTGCCTGTGCCCAGGAGGCGGTTTTCTGTTTTGGTATCTGCTCTCGCTTCCTTTCAGTTACAAATCAGTGTTTAAACAAGGACAGCAAAGGGAAAGACCGACAGGATGAGCCTGAAAAGTTGTTGACAGTGGACAATGTACAGTCCTTACCCACTTAGGAAAAACTTAAAGCGGAGATTGAACTATACATGACTATATGGGAAGACATCGGCCTTCACATCCATAAAATTGTCAGCCTGCTATGTATTAATAATTCCTTTTGTTGCACCCTATCCCAATAGGCACCACCCTCCTCTACTATCGTCTATAGATTCTGCCGCATATATTCAAACATACTCATGCACAAGATTATCATTGTCCTTCATTTATCATTTTACACATTTTAAAAAAAAAGGCCATATTCAACAAAAAAGGACGCGGTGAAGAGACAAATAGATGGGAAAGCAGTAAAAAGAGCGGCCATTAGCCAGCACTCTGCCAGTAATATTGATTGCATGAAGTCAAACATTTATATAGCTTCCTTCTGAGTTGAGGAGTGCTTCTGTAAGTCAGTGAACTGTAAATGCCGAGAGGACATGATATGAGACAGTTAATATATTAATATTTATTCTGCAAACGTGATATCATGTTCTGTGACCTCTTATATATGATTAAACTGGCATGTTTGCATGGCTGAATATTACACACACTGGCAATTGGGGATAAGCACCTTTCTAGGATTGAAGGATAGTAGCTGTCCGTGTCCTCTGGGAGAAAGACATGACAGCTCTCTCTCTCTGGAGAACTTCTCTACCCTACTTGCTCTCCTCATCCCAGCTTCCCATTTCAGCCTGTGTTTCACACACACTGCCCGGAGTCACTCGCGTTGTATCACATTAAATGCGCTGCCCTCTCCAGAGAGGGCACAAAAAGGGGACAGTAGGGCATCGGGGCAGAACCAGACATATAGCACTGGGTATGTGCGAAAATGACAGCCTGGTCTGGGAGCCTGACACAGCCACAGAGGTAATTAGATACTTAGATGTCATGTTAAACATGCTCCCGCTGCTCTCTCCCTCTGCTCTCTCTCTCTCTCTCTCTCCCTCTCTCTCTCTCTCTCTCTCTTTCTCTCAGATGACTTATGGCACACACGTTGGGCAGTAGGGTCAAAGAAGATGAAAAGAAACTGTATTTGAGGTTCCCATGGGGCTCAAATCCAGAGCTCATTGGATACATGAGAAATGAAAAAAAAATTAAAATTAAAAAAAATATACACACACACACACACACACACACACACACACACACATACATACCATTACTGAATGAAAAATTCACTAACAACA
>OMLB01051847.1:0-12070 GCA_900302555.1 Myripristis jacobus
CTAGCCCGAACAGCACGCCCCAGCTGATCCCACAAATGTTCAATTGGGTTGGTATGTCGACATGTTTAGCCATGTTGGTCATACCAATTGATTGACAATCCCTACAACTTATTTCTCGTTGAAAAGGGGACTGATCAGACTAAAAGACAACACCAATAAGTATTGTTAAATGGGAGAAATGATCAACTGAAAAAATATTGCAGGGGATTTTCTCAAAAAAACAATTGGTCGATTCCCACACAATTACCAGTGTCACTCATTCCAGAAATGCAAGATCCTTACAAGTTGTATCTCATTGGAAATCAGGCTTTACAACGGTATAAGATGCAACACTATTGGGTATAAATAAAGGGGAAAAATTATAGACTGAAAAAGCGGTGCAGAACTTTTTTTTGCCTAGTTTATATAAATAAATGATGGTCCAACTAAACGCAAACCGGATGGGATGGCATGGCATATCGCTGCAGGATACTGTGGTGGCCATGCTGGTTCAGTGTGCCTTCAATTTTGAATAACTCCCCAACAGTGTCACCAGCAAAGCACCCACACACCATCACACCTCCTCCTTCATGCTTCACGGTGGGAACCATGCATGTAGAGACCATCTGTTCACCTTTTCTGTCGCACAAAGACATGACGGGTGGAACCAAAGATCTCAAATTTGGACTCATCAGACCAAAGCACAGATTTCCACTGGTCTAATGTCCATTGCTTGTGTTTCTTGGCCCAAACAAATCTCTTCTGCTTGTTGCTTTTCCTTAGTAGTGGTTTCTTAGCAGCTATTTGACCATGAAGGCCTGATTCACGCAGTCTCCTCTGCACAGTTGATGTAGAGATGTGTCTGCCACTAGAACTCTGTGTGGCATTTATCTGGTCTCTGATCTGAGCTGCTGTTAACTTGTGATTTCTGAGGCTGGTGACTCGGATGAACTTGTCCTCAGCAGCAGAGGTGACTCTTGGTCTTCCTTTCCTGGGTCGGTCCTCATGTGTGCCAGTTTCGTCGTAGCACTTGATGGTTTTTGCGACTGCACTTGGGGACACATTCAAAGTTTTTGCAATTTAGCGGACTGACTTACCTTCAGTTCTTAAAGTAATGATGGACTGTCGTTTCTCTTTACTTAGCTGATTGGTTCTTGCCATAATATGAATTTTAACAGTTGTCAAAAAGGGCTGTTATAGCTGTGTACCAACCTGACTTCTGCACAACACAACTGATGGTCCCAACCCCATTAAGAAGGCAAGAAATTCCACAAATGAACCCTGATAAGGCACGACTGTGAAGTGAAAACCATTTCAAGATATATATATCTTGCTTCATATATTTGATGTCTTCAGTATGTATCTACAATATAGAAAGTAGTAAAAATAAAGAAAAAACACTGAATGAGAAGGTGTGTGGTTGAAGCAGCCACCTTATAATGTTCTGCTTCTGCAGCTAACAAAGTCCTCAGCCACACAGCTGATAATTGGCTGTGGAACGCAAACATTTCACCAGGAGGACTATTTTCCCTGGCAGAGGAGGGAGCATTTCACTCCACCACAATTAATTTGAAGTCAAATCAAAACACAACGGTGCTGCTGTTTTTAGGAAAACTAACGTGGAGGACTTTATTTCGCTGACGGAAAATACTGGTGTGAAGAAAGTCTGAAGACTCTGAAAGTTCATTTTCATATCGCAGTGGAATGAATGGAAACCAGCGGCTGGAGAAAAGGGAGGAGAAATGATATGGCAGCTCTAAAATATGACTACTTGCTTTGGGAGAAGATAGAAATTTGAAGTATAAATTTTTGTAAATATTGAGCTAAACATGCAAAATCACTGGTATAGTCCTTTACTGTCCTTTTAACAGACTATGCAAAGACTTAGTTACCCTAAAAGACTGATTTTGTTAGATTTTGTTTTTTAACGCCTGAGAAATCTGGGATCACACACAAATAAAACACTCCTGCAAGTCTTCGTTATACAGGCGATCATTTCAATTACCTTTTCCCTCTATTTCTGTTTTCCAGTGCTCTGATTATTTTTTTCCTCCCTCGCTCCCTCAGCGGCTGTTGGAGGATCCGTTCACGTTTGTGTGGTTTGATGAGTTTACAGTACTCGATTACGACCAGAACGTGTTCGATGTAATTGTAGTGGCGCAGACTCCTGTGAAATTAGCTCAGGAGGGAAGAGATCAGAGTCTGCTGCTCTTGTACACTTTGTGCCGACCGTTCACTCTGACTGTGAATCCACGTAAAAAATAAAGGTTCAAAAAAATAATAAAATCGGAGGAATAGTTGTGTAGTGTAATCCCAGACTGAGTCATCTGGACTCCCTCCAGCCCCTACAGCTTCCACACATTATCCCAAGTCTCCATGTCTATTCACTGGCGCCCGTGGCTGCCCACACAGTGCTGCGTACAGGGAAGCTCGCTGCTGCACCTCCAGCCCACAGTCCACTGATTTTAAACATCACAAGTCTCAAAACATAAAGATCCCAGTTGGTAATGATGGTGAAAATGAGCACTAATCAGGCTAACAGATTGCAACAGACCTTTTACAGCGTGTAGTGTACTGAAAGAGCCAACTCAAAGCAATACAAATAAGAAAGCTTCTCATGACCTTATCAAGATTTGTTTTGATTTAATTAAATCTGAAATGCAGCATTTCTAGCATTACAAACGCCGGCGTCACTCATGTGCCTTCAGCTCGTCAGGAAACAGTTCCCTAACAACAGTTACTAACATGGCGTCACTGGATCAGCCTGGAGGGGATCTTATGTTTGAGTGTGTGTGTGTGTGGGTGTGTGTGTGTGTCAGCCTAATATTTTCCATGCACAGTTACGACTGTGTGATCAAGGACGAATCGTGTTTGCAGCGATTCAAAACCTTTGAAAATCCTTTTTTATACTCCAGCTGAGCACTAACTCCTCAGCTGGAGTTTTTATTTCACAAAACTTTGTACCCCATACCCCATGTTACAAAAGAAGACTAAAACTAAGGATTTTCAAAAACTAAAAACTAAAAGAAACTAGCATACCCGCGTTCAATACAAATTAAAACTAAACTGAAATTGAATTTTAAAAAAATAAATGCAAAAAAAAAACTAATGAAAATTGCAAAACTATAATAACCTTGATGTGCAGGCCGTGCCTCTGTATTTTTCTTCTCCCAGTTGGAGAGAAAATGGAGTCTGTTTGTCACCTCAATCCGAGCACCAGAGAGGAGGAGATTCACTTGACGGAGATCTGACTCTGGTAGTTTGTTTTGCAGCGACTGCAGGCAATAACATCAGCTACGATAACGAAAATATAGCGACTTGACACTCAGCTGTGTAGCACAGGTAAGCTGTGCTGGCTGGTGTTTGCAGGTTAGTTAGCTTGCTTGATTTCCTGCAGACCGTGAAGCCGCCCTCAAGAGAGACGCATCTCAGTGAATTAAACTACTAAGAAAACTGGCCTCAAACTATTTAGTTAAAAACGATGACACAGAATCTGCATCTGCACTGAAACAGAAAATAAAATAATACACAGTTAAGTCACACACCTGCTAAGTACAACTGAATGTATTATTACAAAAAAATACAAGTGTCTGTGTGTCAGTGTGTGTGTGTTTGTGGTTAGAATGCTATTTTTCATGAACTTGCAACTTTTGCAAACTAGGCCACAACAATGATGTGAACATGGAGCCTGTCAGATTACTTGTCAGAGCAGAATCTCTTTTTTTTTTACACGACACACCAGCAGCCTGTCAGACCGGCGGCAGGCAGACGGCTCCACTTGGCGGCCAAAATGCCCTCGCCGAGGCTGAAAAGCAGCTCACGAGCAGGGCAACCCGTGTTGAACTTCAAGACTTTAGAGGGACGTTTTACAGCGTTTCCCTGCGGGAGGAACAAGGCGACGTCTTCTCCACCTCACCTCGTCTTCTCTCTGCATCCAGCTGCTACACTGTTGGTGTCTACTCCATTTTGAACACAGAGGCCCTTGAGAACAGATGAAACCATACAGGAACCTCTTACAAATGACGTCTATATCAATAAAAATGTTTAAAGGCAGAATAAGTGGGATTTGTGGTTTAGTTTTCGTTTCCTAGGATGGTGATGGATTGATATCCCCGCCCAAAATGTGTCATTGCCATCCAAGCAGCTGAAAGCCGACCACAGATTCACTCTCATTGTGGAACGAGCTTTGTCCACTTGGTGTTTATCATCTCCAGATTTCATTTTTTCTGCATCATGATTTTCGTAGCTTCCTATTGGATGTGGTGCTGTCAGTCTGGCACCGTGCTGCGCTAGGATTGTCTGAGAGCTACACACCTGCTGCCCAGAGGCCGACGCCCACAAGAGTCCCGAGCTCAGAGGGCAGGGTCTCTGCAGACACACACACACACACACACACACACACACACACCAACACACACTGCTAGTGGCTCTGCAGTGACGACTGAGAGAGATTATTTTGCACATTGTTTTAAAATCCTTCTCTTTCTGCCTTTAATCACTTTGATGGTCAAACACAGCATGTAATTACAGCTCAAGGCCTACACTTTTTTCAGAGGAATAGGAAACATAAGACAGGAAAATAATAAAATCATGTTCAAGTTCTAAATTGTAATCAGTTTGCAAATTAAAGGATGTCACTGTTAAATAAGGATTTGACTCTTGGAAATCAGCATTTGACTCTTTTGTGCTTTATCCCTGATTGTTTTATGTATTATGCATCAATATGTGTACACTGGCATCTGTATATACATGCACAGGGCTCTACGCAAACTTTTTTTTCCCAAGGAGTAGATGTGCTCCCAAATGAAAAAATGTAGGTGCACATAAAAAAACAAAAACAAAACAGGAGCACTGTGAAAAATGTTCAAGTAAAACAAAAAATAATTTCTGTCATATATATTTATATCACATGTGTGTGTGTGGTCCATACCTACTTGACACAAAGGCTGCAGTTTCATATGTAAGGCTTTCCATTGGTGAACCAGTGGGAGGCTTTTATTGTGAAGCAGCTGCAGGAAATGGCCCTTTGCATTCCAGTAAAGACTGTCGGTCAGTGTGTCTGTGATGTAAACTCAAGGTAACGCTACCACTTTACATTCTGCTGTCATATTTTTCTGAAACTTTAATGTTTATACCAAAATATTTCAGAAGACTATAATCTTTACTCGCATGCTGTGCCCGTAAATTATTTTCCAGTTTGCACATGAACTCCTCTCACTGTAGAGATCTGACGCAGTCCAATCAGAGCGTCGACCTCAGGAGTGAGTCGCTCTTGATCTTGTGCGGTTTCTCGTGAGCGTCGTGACGGTGGGCAGCGGCGCTCCACAGCAGGTCTTCTTCTCTGATTGGAGGAGATCAAGGGCTTTTTTTCCCCCTCAAAGTAGCAGCGCAGCACCCGAAACACCATTTGGTTTAATTAGAAGACTTGATCCATGATTGAAACTGATTGATCTTAAACGCAGCCTCCGTGATCCCAGCATACAGTACAGAGCAAATTACTGCAGTCTTCAAAATCCACCGGCCGTGTGAAGGGGCGCTGTGCAGTGGCTGTTCTTCCTCGTAAAAAAAACGCTGCATTAATAATATTTACTGACATGAAGTCTCCATGAAATCACCTCACATGACTCTCCCTGTAAAACAGAGCATCTTAAACAGTGACATCATCCTGCTCTAGTGGGTGTGCATTAAAATTTCCGCCGATAAAACTTCCACAAATCTTTAAACATCCACCTCATCCCTTCAAAATAAAACTGTACCTGGCGGCGGAAGTGAGCAAGAGGGTCAGACTTCAGGGATGACGTACGTAGTGTGTCCCAATAGCATGCATACACATCCATACTGCATACTACACTGCATAGTTTGTAAGGGCAGCTGGAGTACATACTAAAAGTAAAAAGCAGAAGTCTCTCCTCAGACAGCTGACTCCACAGATGAAGATTAATACGCTTCATTAAAAACGTCTTAAAGCATCTAAACTACTGATCATTAGTAAACATTTTAAAACGCTTCACGAGGTCAGACCTTCCAAACATTTACAGACGCACACGCTGCCTTTATGTTGTTTGCATCGTTTCATCTGGGGTCAAATGAAGAGGTAAGGACATGATCACTGTTTCTCTGATCACAACACCGCATAGATCAAATCCACTGTAATTTTGTGCAAGCGGGAGAGGACATGCTGGAAAACAGGCTTAATATTCACTGTGGCCAGAATTATACTTACAGGAAATTGGCGGAAAATGGCGGCATAAAGAGCTACAATTTCATTTCCCTATAAATCCATATGTAATTGCATACAATCAGAAAACACTCACTGGACGAAGTGGGCAGGACTAGATGAAGATCAAACACCACAGCAGTGCCTGTACTGCTGTGGAGTATCATCAAACTGTATCATGTTTAACTGTAGAAATACTCAGAGTTTGATAATAATTAGGCTTTCTAGTGCAGATCAAGGCGGCTGCTATCTAAACGCAGTCGTGGTCCAGCTGTATACCAGATTTCAACCTTTTCTTGTTTAAATTCACATTTAATAATAATGTTGCCATCTAAAGTGACTCTGTCTTTCACTTTAAACACCTTTTATCCACTCAGTGTCCGCTTTCTCAGGTCCACCTGTCCAGTCTAATGCAGTTCAGTACAACATAAATTCTCCCTTTTAACAAAGTTTAAAATGTTCAGTTTGTGTTGACATTGTGGAGAATGTGTCACTTTAATTCTGTGTTTATTACTGAGGTTGTAGTTTGCAGAGGTCTGCTACTGGACTACATTATATTGAAAAGTGTTTCTAGTTTTTTGTCCCTCCGTATTTATATCAAATAAGTGGGGACAGAATAGTGGAAACAGCTGTCAGTAAAATGCAGTCCAGTCCAAAAGCAGCACTAACTATGAGCTCAATGCCAAACATAGAAGTGAATGAACACCTCTGTTACTGTGACCACAAGAAAAGCTGAGTTATAGGCAGCAGGAGAGGAAACTTTATGGCACAACAGCTGGATTAGATTGGATTAGATTGTACAGGTGGAGCTGATAAAGTGATCACTGAGTGTGTAATCTAGTTTTTACACCAGCAGCTTGCAAATTTCGGCAAAGTAACATTACCTCATTTGACTTGGATATTTTATTTTCCATTGTTGCTGAAATGATAAAAACAGCTTTCAACCTGATTTTGTCAGTTGCTGGAAAACACAGAGGAAACGCTCAGGGCTGCCGGGCAGGGGTCACTTTACTTCCAATCAAACAACACATGGCTCATTCAAATGACCCTGATAAGATGTGCTCTTGATGTCTCCACCCTCTTTTCTGTCGTGTCGCTGTGATATTCCAGCCGGATTGTCATTAAGGCAGCGAGTGCACTTGAGAAGAGGGCAAAACGCATAAAAAAAAACAGTGTTTATGTCTGCCTGCTCACACTGCCCAGTACAATAGACCTAACATTACAACAGGAATACACCAAACTGTTAAAATACTGACCTTAAACCCAAATACAACAAAACCTCTGCAGTCAAACCAAACAGGTCTGTCATTGTTTGAGATCTGCTGGTATAAACTTCAGAAGGCAGTAAGCTTGTAATTTTATTTATTTATTTTTAAATAAACACCACCAGCACTAATACACACCAAGAAAATATGATGGTAGTTTATTCATTTGAGCATCTGAGCATTTGTTCATTTTTCAAAGAAATAATGTCCTGCTTTTGAATGTGAAGATAGAATTCCCCATATCTGTAGAAAGGCCAGAAAATGGATATAAACATGTCTGACTTTTTATTTCTTAACACCAGTCTGGACAAAAGATGGAGTGACAAAAGCTGATTTTTGATTGATTTTTTTTTTTAACCAAGGAAAGGCTTATTAGCACAGATAATAGGGTTCCAGACATACAAGAATGTATAAGAAGTTATAATAAAAATAGGAAATAAATTACTGAATCATAAAATATCCAAAATATTCATCACAATTCATCAACATCATTGCCCTTTTTCCCAGTTCAGTTCGGGCTTTAAGGACAGATAGTAAGAATAACAAACATAATGACTTCTGCAGGATGTAGATCTGTTGATAAGATGCAAGCAAACCAAGAATTGCCTTGTAAATAAAAAAATTCAAATATATATTTAACAGATATTTGAATTCTTACATTCAAAAGTCATCAGAGCTAAGAGTGAGCTTTCAGACACAGCCAGTGTTTGGAGGGGCTACAGAGTGAATGTGAACCTGCTCTGTGGGAGATCGTGGAGTCTGATTTCATTTTCACTGATGATAAAAAACGTTTGGGGAATTCTGTTGATCAGCGACAATCTCCTCTAACCAGACACGCCACCACTCGTTCCATTATAATGCCATTTAATTCAATAAAATTCTGTTAAGTGTCTCAGTCGTCATTGACAGAAGTGACATTATCGCCTCACCGGGACAGCTGTGGCGGATTTTTTGGTTCCAGAGCAGAACGAGGTGAAATCCCTTGTTAAGACGGCCTGTTTGCAGCACACGGAGCCGCTGGAGCTGAGAGAGCCCACAGAAACGTTTGGCCAAAGCGCCGTCCTCTCTCGGGAGCAGCCGTCAGCTGTTCTGCCCTGAGTTTCATGTTGCGAGCGGTAACCTCTCCAGACCACGAGTGGGCTGCAGGCAGCATCTGCTGTGCTTCTGTTCTTACAGCCAGCCCAAGGCCACATGCAATGTGTCCGACTTAATCATTTCAGTGCATCATAAACGGGAGGAAAGGAAGCGCTGTGCATTGTCAGTGCTTTCCACCCGACGGTCAGTTCACATGACCGCGTGTCTGTAATTGTCTGAAATCTGACGTTCGACAGGAAGAAGCTTTTGCTATCTGATGTGTGCTCGCAGCTCAGAGAGAGAAAAAACTGCCTTAACAGAAAGACACAGCCTCTAAATCCACATAACCATCATATAACAGCAGCAATAACGGTTATGGACTAGAAAATATTTAGTTTGTCTGAATAATCACTCAGGGCACCACTGTTACTGTAGCATTGGCATTTGTGATGGAGCAACTCCAGGATTAGCTGAGTTTCGTTCAGTTGAGTCATTAATTCTGCCATGACAGGAAATTCAGCTTGCAGCGAGGTATGATAAAAACAATATACGGCAATAAAAGACAGTATACTGCAAGAAACACAGTGGCACATCACATTAGAACATAAATTAGAAAACAGACTAAAGTCAGATGTGGCAAATTTAAATTGCAATCAGTACGTTGGGTGCAAATCAAGCATATTTATTGAATTTGCCCGTGGCGGTAACAAGAGGGTTGCTCCCCAAACAGAGGGTGGGCCGGGTTTTCTGCAGGATCTGGCGATTAAAAATGCCTCACAAAGGGGATTGCTGCCCAGTTTATTTAGTTTTACACTTAGGTTAAAGAAAGAAAGCTCTTGGGGTTGAGGCATGAGTTTGTGCACCTATGTCCCATGTCAGCTGGCATTCAACAGCATTATGACACAACTAAATAGTCCACAGGTCCAATGGTTTTTCATCCATTCCAACAAAATATTAATGGTTACCATTCCAAGGGTTGCAGAAATGCAGTGTCGTACTATATGCTGTAAAACCTACAAAGGTCTGCCTTCAGGATCTTCACTGAGGACTATAATTGTTTGAATTGCAGACTGGAGTAAGTGGGAGACTCCTCCTCTCTTGGTTGGTCTCCAGCTGTTTGTTTCCTGCTGCTTTTAATTGGTCTGGACACCCTCACACACCCAAACACACCTCCATCCTTCTCCCCTCCATTTTTACAAGAAGTCACCTGATGAGAAAACGATCGAGGTGATTATTATCATGATGAATTCAGTTCAGTTCGGACAGCCGTCGCCCCTCTGAGGTCACGACAGACCTCCGGATGAAAGCGTCCACCAAAGGGCAGCAAAGGAAATCGAAGCTGCAGGAGTTACAAGTGTAGGAAATGTGTAATGAAATGAAAGAGGCTTTATCTGTCATCTTTATTGAGCTTTATCCGCGAGAGTAGGGACAACAAGAGCACTGGCAGAACTTTCCTCCTGCACACAGGCCTCAGTGTCTGCCAGTGGACTGAGATCCAATGGAGACGTTTAGGGCTGCGTTCAGTCCCATTGAATCAAACCGTAAATTGTCTTTCCTACTGCTTGTCTCCCTTCCTCGCTCATCCATTTCTCCTTCTCCTGGCTGTGACTTGAGAGAGGTGAGGAGAGGAAGTGAGGAAAGGGAGCGAGAGAAGGAAACAGGAGTGAACAAAACACGGTTAGTTGTTTCCTATATCATCATTATTATTACAGATGAAGCCGCCCAGTCACAAACACAGACACTTACAAAGCTCTAAAACTGCAGGCATATTCACAAAGCAAGCTGTAGTGTGCTATGCTGAAAAAAATATGTTGCACAATGCGCTAAATGAAGTTTATTGTGCACTCTATTTAGAAAAAGCTTGGAAGAGAATACAAGGTGGTCAATATCCCATTAATGTTAAAAATAAGAGTGGTGTTTGAATTTGTGCTTTACTGAATCCTGTAAATATTGTGTTTTATATGAGTGGGGATTGTAACAGTGCAGGACAAATCAAAGCCAATATTGTCAAGAGAAAATAAATAAATAATCCAATATCCTCCTATTACTGCAAGCAAAGAATCTTGCCCAAACATTTCCCAAATCCAAATCAATTGAGTTTCAACTGATGTGGAAGTGGGTGTGGCGTCCCTCCCGATAGGTTTCCTTGCTCAAAGGTTCCTGGCAGGAGAGTCTGAGGCTGCTCCAGCCGTTTCCTGTTGGGCCAGCCTGCAGGACGAGGACGTCAAAATCAGTTTCCAGGACACAGAAGAAAGGAAGAGTTAGTGAAGGAAAGTCGGAGGCAGTTTAAGGGTACCGGGGTGCACCCCTGGTGTGTCTGCCTCCTGGGGGCGCTTCGTTCAGGTGAGAGGGCCTGAGCTGAACCCTGCTGCATGGCAAACCTTCAAATGCAAGTCCATGTGAAGGAGTCGGGCTTAGCTTGGTTCCAAGTGAACATTTGAAATGAGAGGCTGAGTAAACTCTCCAGCACATGATTTGCATTAATGGATATGACTATTATCATGCTGTTACAGTACATTAAAGAGGTTGCAGCTAATTTAATGAAAAACACAGGACAGGTCAGTGCAGGCAGAGAAGTCTGAGTGTAGACTCCGTGCTCCCTGTAATGTGATGTAATGAAATCATGTGGTTTCTGCAGTTTTCTTTTTGTTGGGCTCTGATGGCAGCATGCCTTCAGAGTGTCTCCTCCACAGAGAGACAAAATGATAACAGTTACCATAAATGTCCACTGCTTAAGGATATTCCTTATATGTTAAGTGAAACATTTTCTCTTTACACTCTTTATTCTCACTTTTTACCGCAGTAGAGCAAACTGCTGCAAGCAAACTACAAAAGCCACAGAAAGGCCGTCAAAACTTTTTATTTTATTTATTTTGTGCACACAGAATCCTAAATCTTGCCCACAAAATACTAAATCAAGGTCACAAAATCCTAATTTGTTCACACCTTTTTTTGTGCTCTTAATTTTAACATTTCAGGCTCTCAAATTCATAATATTGTGCCCAAAGTTTTAGATTTATTCTACCCTCATCTACAGAAAATGTGACCATGATTTAGTGCATAAGCTGACAGCAGCATCTGTGTGGTTAAAGTTCTTTGATTTAATGTGTATTTTGATATATCTTGGATATATCTTGGATATAGCTAATATATTATGAATTTATGGACAACCAGCAGAAGCAGCCAAGTGTCTGGCATTGTGGGAACGTTTTATTTAGATGAGAGCACAAATGAGGAAAAATATGTGCACAATTTCATTAACTTTAGAGCTCAAGATAGTAAATTTTACGATTTAGTAATTTGTGTGCAAAAAATGTGTTTAAATGTGTCTATAGCACATTTAAAACAGTATTAAACTACACTAGACTACAAATGCCCACGTGGTTTTGCTACGTGATGCAAATGTCAGCTTGAAGGACAGCACGAGTCTCCTGTCTGTCACTCAGAGCGCCCAGTCAGCTGTTTTTCTTTGGGAAACTTCCCGGCTCCTCCCTGGCATCTTCTTATTGAGCTTTACAATTAGCTCATGAAGTGC
>OMLB01051862.1:3551-18223 GCA_900302555.1 Myripristis jacobus
CTTTTGTGAAGCACTTTGCGGTATTTGTGAAAGGTGCTACACCAAATAAACTTTACTTACTTGCTTAAAGTAAGTTTCAAGTCCCGTTCACAGGTTTGAAGAGAAATCCAGGCATCAGTGCCATCGCAGGGCACTACCATTGGAGAGACTACACTTTAAAAAAAAAAAGTTCTTAACTTTACACGTTCTTGCGCCATAAGGGAGCCCCATAAGGTTTCTTGAAGAAACCATTTATAAAAGGGTGTTGAACACTGCAGACATCAATGTTTCTTCATGGTACATTTTTGGACTATTTTTACCTAATGATGGCAATAGGCTCCATTCAGATCTAAGCAGAATCCCCCATGAACCCCTGGTGAGTTTTTAGAGTGTAGTTTCTGCACTGAGGGACAATTTTCCCCACTTCAGACGCCTCTCTTTACTCTGGACCTACAAATCCTCATGTGGCGGTGGTGGTGCGCAGGAAGTGGCGTTGCGTCTGTCCAGCCAGGCCTGCAGCAGAGGGAGGTGGGTGTCCATCCAGCGAATGTTTTCCTCGATGGTCTCGTAGGTCTGCTGGATGCACCTCATCTCTGAGCCTGTCTCCTCAGTCAGGGAATCGAAGAAGCTTCGCACCTGAACACACACAGGGTAGGAAGACTTGAAAATCTATGATAAACTAATAATAAATCATTTAACAACAATAATAATAATAATAATAACAATATATGTTAATAATCATTTCATCACATGTAGCATGGCATCTATGGTGGAAAACAGTCAAGATGTTTGAAAAAAATACAATGAAGTAACACACGACTGATAATCATGAAGCATAACTGCATAACTGAAGCATATCTATCATCATATTCAGGGTTATTTTATTAGCAATAATTATGGGATCCTGCTCATCACTGAACTCAGTGGGATACTGACAAACGAGCTAGCATCCATTAGCTCATCAGTGCTGAACAGATGCATGTGCAAAGTGCTGTTCAGCTGCTTGAAACATGTTGTAAAAATTCAGTGTTTTGGGCATTTCCGCTTTGAATAGTTGACAGTGCTGAGAGAAGGGAAAGGTCTGTGCCTTAGCCAACTGAGCCACGAGGATGCCACAATTTACATTTTGACCCTTTGCTGTCAGGAATATGCCACTGCCCTTATTTTTAAAATCAAAATTATTGAGCAAAAGAGGCCTGCGCAATAAGGAGCTTACCTCATCCAGCATCTCCCTGGTGGAGTACTGGCTGGTCACCCCAGTCACCAGGTGTGCTATGGAGTGGGAGCCCAGGTCAAACCTACGAGATCAGAAAACATACAATCACATACTCCAAAGTACACAAGCTCAACAAGTTTTGGGGTTCTTTAGATTGCAGTATTTTCCAAATATCAACATATGGGCTTCTTCTAGGACAACATGTCTACTGACGAACACTAGGGGGCATATTGGATATCTTAAATTCTGACTATCTAATCCCTAACACAATGACATCTATAAAGAAAACAATACAGTCTCTGTTATTTACTCCTGAAGTGCAGCATTAAGACATTTTATCACTACTTCATGTTGTCAGTCATTTGCAGTAGGTATTTGCCTGAATAAACATCTGTTTAATCTGAAATTTGGAAGTGCCTTCCTTCTTCTCCAAAGTTAAAGTCCAAGCCTGAAAGCTCAACAACTCTGATTTAATATGATAACCTGGAGGTTTGAGAAATGGCCCCGTAACTGAAGCAAATTCCAGAACAATTGCAAAAATCTGGGAGGGAAAATGACAAACAGCTTTTTGTGAGGGAGTAAGTCATCCCCTAACCCAGCTCTAGAAGTACAATTTCCATGTTGATTCGCACTAAAACAAAGGCAGAAACCTAACTATAAGATGGAGAAAGACCAGACACTGACTTCTTGATTAGAGCGGGCCAGTTGGCGCGGAGGAAGTCCCAGGCCAGCTTGTAGCCACGGGGGTTCTTGCTGACAGAGACGACCACATACGGAAGGTCCTGAGTTTTCATCACTTCACCATGCAGGCTCTGCTCCATCATCCTACAGAGAGAGAGAGGGAAATGGTAGAAGGGAGAGAGACAAGAGAGAACATCAACTATAATACAGCACAGTTTTTAAAAAGATAGGTCCCTCGACTTTTACTAAGATGTGTTCTTATATTCCACTGCATATAATTTACACACCACTTGAGCTTATCCTGCAGTGGGCTGATGGAGAGAGCAGACTTAATGCGGCTCTTGACGCCTGTTTGCTGAGAAGTGCGATACTTCTCAAACAGGAAGTCCCACCCCTCTGGCGTCCGGGCTCCAATAGCAAACACAGCCAAGCTGACATCAGTGGGGAGACTGGAAAAAAAAACATCACAGAAAGGTTTTGAGAGCAGAGATTCCCATTTCCAATATAGCTCAGTGTAGTTATAACATCTGATATGATTGGCTTGGTTGGATTAAAATCATTTATTGTGTGAACAGCAGTAAAATAGTAAGAGACAGTCTTTTGAAAATGGAAATGGAAAGGCTGAGAGCCAGAGGTGAGATTTTTAAATGATGCAAAACTCTAAGACAGGGTGGCAAAATATCACCACCTAAAAACCAGTGATTTTTTTTGCTGTAGGCGGTTCAACTATTCTCCCAACCACTTTGGCATGTGACAAATCATCTTTTCTGCTTTAAAAATCTAGCTCAGTGGTAAAGTAATGACAAGAAAAACAAACGCTTCCTGTCCTCATCTAGAGACTGTGGCACCTGAATGCAAACTCATAACCAAATAACCATCAAAAAATAAAGGAGAGTGAAGTGGAGAGCCTTGGTGATACTGCGGGACTGTTTGCTGCAAGTCCTGACCTCATATTGCCGTCGGAGTCCCTCCACTTGTTAAAGAGCTCGGTGGCGGTGGCCAAACAGGGAGGGTGGTTCCTGACGCAGGCAAAGAGCAGCAGGTAGCTCCTCAGCACTCTCTCAGACACCAAGCCTGCGTCGCTCCACTCCTGACGGTCAATTAACCCCCGGAACAGATCCACAATGTAACCCTGGGAGAGACAAGACAATACAAATATAACCACCGTATGCATAAACCCCTTTTTTACTGAATGCTTGCTGAAATTGCACTGCCCTCCAGAGTAACTTTTACTGCTTTCTTTGAGCCATCAGAAGTTACAGGAAATGGTTTGCTAGCATTAAATGTGCTCAGTGCTAGTCTTTATTTATCCATGTAAGGGTGACTGAGCAGCTGGTGCACTGTATATACTGCTGGGTAGTTAAAACTCATAATAAATCATATTTTATGAGTTTACAGCATGTTTTTTTCATGCAAAACCTCATTCTGCAAATACTCTCGTAACTACAGCAGTTAGTTAAATGTAGAGTAGTCAAAAGTACTATATTTCCCTCTGAAATGTTGTGGAGTAAAAGAATTAAGTCTCCCACAGAAATAGTGCCAGTACCTCTTAACTTTGTTAAAATCAGTTCAAAAGTGTTAACCAGATATACATAAACAGTACAAATATAAGTGCTAAATTATGAGACTGTGCCATACTGAGTTACTGTCCACCTCCAGGCAATGACATCGCCTGTGAAGCCCACCAATACCAGATCTTAGTCTTCACCAACCTTCATCTGGTTCTCAAGGGCCATCATGTCTCTCTTCTCCATCAGTTTGTAGAGGGGTACCAGCTCTCCAAGGCCCTGCGTCACAGCCATGATTTCAGTCTCTTTGGACAGGTAGAGGGACAGATCCAGAGCCGTGTCCAGCCTCACCTTCCCCACACTGAAACACACACCAAGCGCTTGAAATTAACATCAGCTGCCAGACAGATACTGCAGCTTGGGTCAATTATAGTTGCCATGTCCTTCCTTCAATTTTACCTGCCACGTTGGCGTGTGATCATGATTAATGATTTTATTAGAAAATATAATTTTAAATTAATTAATTTTAAATGATTTCATGCAGCTCTGCCTCCACAGAGGAAGCAGGACTGACATCTTTACTGGCTACCACTGGCAGATGTAATGGACAGGATTTTAGGATTTTAACTGACCTGACCAGCTGGAAGACATTGTTGATGAGGTTGGCGCGGTCGTTGCTGCTCAGGACCGTGTGGTTGTGTTGCAGCAGTTTGATGATTGAGCCCCATCCCTCACCTTCATAGTGAACCATGTAGTAGCCGTTCATTTTCACATTAAACTTCACCCAGTCCACCTCCTCTGGCAGGTACAGGACATCTGCAGGGAGGAGGACAAGATCGGCTTATTCAATGTTGCATCTTTGATCTCTGAATGAGTGTGTGCTGCAGTGATTCTCAACCTGGGGACCTGGGGAGCCATGATGGTTGTAATATAGCATGTAAATACCATGAATAGTATTTAACTATGTTTTGTTATTGTTTATGCACATTTATATCTATATCTATATATCTGTCTCTCACTCTATATTATATATTCATTCTGTTAAATGCTTTATCAGATCCTCAACTGTTCATACAAACAATTTGAATGAGGTCTGCAGCCATTGTGTACTACACATGCCACAGAGAGGATAGGATTTTATGGGCAGGGCCTTGAGCTGAAAATGGCCAATGCAAATGATTTGCATGAAGGATAAAAAAAGAGCATCACAGAAGTCCAACGACCAGCCTTTAATAAAAATCTCACCAGTCTTGGTCTTGAGCAGGAAGCGATGAACAGTGCTGGAGGCGCTGGTCACGTAGGTGAGAGGGATCTGCCACAGGAATCTATCAACACACAATGACCGTTACAGGAAATTAAAAAATCCAATGCTACAGCTGAATATGTAGTCACAGCAGAGGTTAAACTGCTCACTGGGGGTGTGTAATACTGCTGCTGTTTTTCATTATCCCTTACAGGGAGTGTGTGGGAACAAATGAAAGTGTTGCTTGTGTTAATAAGTCAGAAGTTACAGAGATGGTGTGGCACCTTGGCTATCTGGTAGAGAAATATAATGCAGCAAGACGGACAGCGGCTGCCAATGTAGCGCAGCTATTCAAAAACTACTGGAAAGAACTGGCCATGTCAAACTATCTGCCTGAAGTGCTCCCAATGCAACATTTTACCCTTCAGTGAGGGAGGGGTCATCTGTCTTCAAGTAACGCTCCTGAGTGAGCCTGACCTCGCGACCTCTGACCTCCACCGTGACCAGAGGGAAGCCCTCCTGCAGGGTCCAGGTCTCCATGATGGTCCTGACGTCCAGCTCATCATCAGAATACCACTTCTACATGTCCAAACACACACACACACACACACACACATAGTAGGGTACATAATGACTCAGTGAACATGTACAGCAGTTAAACCTTCCAGCAGCTAGGTTAAAACCACTTGATGGTTATCATGAACACTTACAGAGGCTCCAGACTGGACTTTGCTCTTGGAGCAGAATTCCTTGTGTTTTATTCGGCCCTCGTCCAGATCATCTGAGTGGCAGATCTAGTGAGGAGACACATCCAGCTTTCACACAAAATCATAACAATGCAGATACTGATGTTTATAAAAATACTCTGACAGGACCACCAACATACCACAGTCCATATGATTTATGTTTCAAACTAATGCAACAAAAATTGAGTCAAGACCAGTATTAGCATCATTATTACTCTGTGAGCAAAAATTAAAACATACATTTAGAGCTTCCATGGTCAAGCTACGCTACTAAATGATAAATCCACAGACTAACATCATACTCCACACTAACATGACAGTGTAAAATAATTTTATGGTCAGAGAGGCTATCAGAAAAGATCACACTTCCTTGGCTACAGCAGCCATCATCTGTGAATGCAGGCATAAAAGAACACAGAGGCAATGTGTATTGTGATAACAACATGTTGACCTATTAAATTATATGAGAAAGTTGTGCTATATATTCATAATAGAAACTTCTGTGTGGGCAAATCCCAAATTCCACTGTGAAAAGGCCAAGCTGATTAAGAATCAAGGCTGTGACTTTTGATAGTTTGTAAGTGCTCAGCCTGCCCTCTAGTGGTGAAAGGTAATACAACCATTATACCTCAGGTTGAGGAGGGAAAAACCACAACTTTGAAAATGGCATCTCCAGCGCACAACATTGACAAAACATATTGCTTTGTTTTCCAGGCATATTGTGCTTCAGCTTCCTATCCACAATGGCTAAAAATATATGTCGAGCATCCCAACAACTTGTTTCAACTCACATTCACTCTGCTCTTAAATCAAATGCACTCATTGCCACTCATCTAAGAACCAACGCAAATGCGCGCCAATTACTTCCACAACATTAACAAAATATTAAATACTTAGAAATGTTTAATATGATATTGCACATTTTGATAGGCATGCACTGACAAACATCTTTTTCAGACTGAGTACGAATAGGGTACTTTAGGGTACTCACCAGTCATAAGTACTAACACTAGGACTTTTTATATTACTGCAATATAAAAAAAGCAGAATGCTGATTTATTTATTTCCAACATTTGAACCGGCTCCACTGATTTAATAAAATCAAGTATAGGACACTGTCAACTGTTTTCCAAAATTAATCCTAACTAAATTAAACTAAAAAAACAAACAAACAAACAAAAAACACGGACACCGGTATCAGAATCAGTGCATCTGTACATTGTGATATTAATGTTTTTACTATATATATCATGCAACACCATTGATAACCCTACCACCCACACACACAACTCACATTAGTCAGGCTGTCCCAGAGGTGGCTGTTGACCGTGTTCTGGTAGCTGTAGCGCTTCAGGTATCGGATAATGCCGATCTCAAAGGCCTCAGGAGTCAGGAAGTCGCGCAGCATATTCAAGATACAAGCCCCCTGAAAATAAACGAGAAAAAAAAATACGCTCACTGGAAAGGAATCTGCATGCTTTTGGGGGGTAGGGGTGAGATATTTTCATGAGCACATTTCTCCTTCACGCATTCCTCCTACGTCCATCCTGCATTAGTAGTGCACACTTTTTTTCTTGAATGTGGTAGACTAAAATTTGTGTATTGTAACACAAAATCCTGTTGTCTCACAAGCCACTACTTACCAGACTGCCTCATGCAATTTGTAAATGACAGTAGGAGAGAGAGAAACTTGATTTGCAAACAATATTGCATGAATTGGGTCAAACTGCAGCAGGGGTTCAGCAAGAATGCAGTAAAAAGTGGGACACCTGTATGGATCTAATATGAAAATCTGTATTCTGTATCTGCATTGAATGAATGGGAGATAAGGGATTGAGGCAGGGAGGGGCTCTGTTTGGCTCTGTCATGGTGATCAGGGAACAGAGGAGAGGCAAACCAACCTTGTCGTACGAAACATCATCGAACATCTCCTGGATCTGGGCAGGGTTTTCAACAGGGGTGGAGATTGGATGGGACGAGCTGAGGGAGTCCACCTCCATGGCCTCAAAACATTTCCCCAGGAAAAAGTCATCCTGAGAGACGTGGACAGGAAGAGAGAGAAAGACAGGCGGTGGGGTGACAGACAGAAGGGAACAGAGTCGGAAAGGTTTGAAAGGCATGCCTGTAAAAATATTGTCACTGCTAATGTTCATCCTATATACAGCACAGTAGACACTCATGTCAAACTGTATAGAGGTAAAATATCATGTGCATTCTTGAACTGACTGAATAACCCAAACAAGAGATACAGAGAACAGTAGATAGCAGACATGCAAATCAGGACAACAGACTATTGCGAATATGTATGAAAGGGTGTCTGGGTGGCCGTCTGGGCCGCTCAGTGTCCTGATTCACAGGCTTTGTGTGAGACGCTGGGAGTCTGTGTGTTCTCTGTGCTCGGCTCTCACCACGTGCAGCTCTGGGTAGGTGATGTCAACAGAGATGAACTCCATGAACTTGGCAAAGCCCTCATTGAGCCACAGGTCATTCCACCACTCCATGGTCACCAGGTTCCCAAACCACTGGACAGGAGAGAGAGCACATGAACACAACTTCCATATACAAGGACAAAAATGAGGCAGGGCTATGTAAATTAACTGACAAAGGCATCTAAGTACTCAGGACTTTTGAGCTGTGGTGTATAAAGCATACAAAGAAGATTTGCTGCCACATGCCAGTACTAACCATTAGGCCATGACATAAGACAGTGGTTCCCAACGTTGTTTTGATCAAAAAGCTATTATAAGCGAAGTGATTATTATCACCTTAACCCTTTCACGCATAGTGGTCACTACAGTGGACAGCTTAAAAGTCATTTTCTCCTAAATGCAATGGTTTCTATGGTGGAATTGCATATCAGCTGTTAGAGTGCTCTCTGCTGCTCCCCTCCATTGAGGTTTATGCAGAGACTGTCAGATCTTGTTGCTGAAAACATATTAATACTAGTAGAATGACATGGTAATACCAGTGCTGCATCCTGAAAGAAGTATGGAGACTCACAGAAATATTCATGCCCTAAGAAGTGTAAAAACACATAAGAAAAAATCTGGACCCATATTAACCCTTTCATGGTGCATGCATGAAAGGGTTAATATGGGAAACAATGAACAGAAGGATGAACTGAACAGCTAGACGTTTTATTTTGTCTTTTCAGGGTATTTTTCTTAGTTTATTGGAGGCTGGACTGGAGGTTGAAAAGTGTTCATTTAATGCAAAGCACTTACATTTGTACTTATTTGAAACTGCAAATATAAGACACAGGATATATTTTTCTATTAGAAGTCCATGTCATTACAATCTATAAATCATGCAGCCTCTGCAAAACCATTTTATCTCCCCAACCTGCCAGGCTGAGCCCCACTAGCACAGGGCAGCAGGCCCACTGATACTAGGGTTGTCACGATACTAAAATATCAAACTCGATATCAATACCCAGGAAAATATTCGATACTCGATACCATTTTCGATACCGGCGGGATAAAAAAAAATGACAAAAATTTAAAAGGCATAAAAAATATTTTTATTAAAATGAAAACTCAAAAATAGCCTTTCACTCTGTGCAAATTGCAAAAATAACCCAAATAACATAATAATTTTACAACATTTTAATAGGCTTTACACGATCAGGATTTTTGGGCCGATCACCGATCAGGGAGTTTAAATAAACCGATCACCGATCCGATCACATGAGGGAGCAATATGTCTGTTTAAATAACTTGTTTATTTACTGTATATACTTATGTACCGTTTACTGAGTGTCAACAAAAGTATTCTCGAGCATTTTTTGCCAATGTTTAACAATCTTTGCCATGCCCCAAACTGACAGAGATGCAAGGGTAAAACATCAATGACCTCTAGAGGGCATTCAAGGACAGGCCAGACATAAGTTCAAAGTTCAGTCAGGAGTCTGTTTCACAACAAACTCCACAACAGGTTCAACAACCTCCTTTACCCTGAACTCTGAGTTGATCTACTATGAGATATGAAACTCTGAGTTTTCGGTTCCAGAACAGCTGATTTGAGTTAGTTTGATCAACTTGGAGTAGTTTCACCTGGAGTTAAGCGCGTGCACCACAGCTATAAAAAGACAGCGTCAATGAAGCCCCGATTTGACGAGTCACCATGGCAACGGGGAAGCGTTGGGCTGCGTTTTTCACCCCATCTGAATTGGAAATCTTAATGCATTCATACAGCGAGTTTGAACATGTTTAAAAAAATAATTACAAAAATGCAACACCACTGCAGCGGCAAAGGAGAGGGAGACGGCGTGGGAGAACATTGCTGCTCGGGTCAGTGAGTAACCTAAGTTTAAATGTAGTCCGTTACAATCACAATAATGGCTATTACAGGGGAAAACTGCTTGAATGGTATTTAGGTGTAACCCCGCGGGGGATCTCTTGTCCTTTATACAACATGTTCAAAATAAATAAAAAAAAATTAATAATAAAAAAAAAGAAATATAAAAACATTGTTCAAACAGGTAAGACCTCGGCATAAAACATCTATGCGCGGTCTTATAACCATCTCCCGACGAATATTTAATTCTCTGCGTAGTAACACTGCACCTTCATCCACGGGATCGTTGTCGAAAGGACATGCCATGTTAGTGAAAAAAGTCACCACCTAACTACTAATGGACTGGTCTGGCCCTCCTGCAGCTGCACTGGCCATTTTTGCAAACAACAAGCCGAGTTGCTGGAGCTCTGCCTACCGGGCGCAGTTTGGCCTGCGGTGCTGCCTGTCGTGTGTGCGTAACACGCTCGTGCACTGCAGTATCGATACTTTGGCAAATTAATATCGTATCCGGATACGGAGTATCGATATTTTTGACAACCCTAACTGATATACAAAACAGACCGAGGCAGGTACCTGGTGCGCGAGCTCATGAGCGATGACCATGGTGATGCCCAGTTTGTCTGAAGCTGAGGACTTTGCAGGGTCAAAGAGGAGGCCTGCTTCTCGGTAGGTGGTCAGTCCCCAGTTCTCCATAGCTCCTGACTGGAAGTCCGGGATAGCAGCCAGGTCTGTAGAAATAAGAGCAAGTTCATCAATATAAGTAAAAATGCCAAGTTAAACTCATTGTCCATCTATGTATCTCTTCAATTGTCCTCTAAAACATGTGTTTATACAAAGCCTGAAGATGGGGAATACACTCTGTTAGTGTGTACATTCTGCCTTCAAGAAACCCTACATGTCTCCAGTGAACCACATCACCCTGCCATTATTCCTTCTCTTTATCTTTGATTCATAAGATCACAAAAATATTCTGTTGCATCTAAAGTCACAGCACAGGGCACTTGTACTCTTACATGCCTAGACTGAAATTTTATATGTTTCTTACACATACTGTAAATATGATCATCCATTAAACAGTAAGACCTGAAAAGAACTGATCATAATAGTTATTCCTAGATTTTTGTCTCCACAAAAATTGCAGCTGGAGCAGCAACAGTAACTGCATTTACTTCAGTGCCGTACACACAACTTTCCCAGGGCACAAACAGGTCTCAACATGTTAGACTTCATCTGCGTGAGGCTACAGTGAGGCTATATTTGTGTGACAATATTGTATTCCCACTGACCTTGTTTGGGCAGCGGGTAAGGGATATCAAAGTAGTCATCGTAGAAGTCCAGCAGCTTGACAGCAGCATCCAACGCAAAGGCTGTCTGGTCAATCTTCTCAGGCACAGCATAGACTGAAATCTGATGGAAATCACAGTGGAAAAACACCCTCCTGGCTATTATCATGATAGGACCTGTATGTTCTCAATGTCTAAAGATTTGTGACTTACAGTTACCAATATATACTGTGGAAATGGTTTCACCAAAGCAGTAAATATACATAGGAATAAAACACAGGGGGAAACAAAGTGATTGCTAACTATTGTAGCATCCTGGTTACCACAAGCAACTGTATAGAATCCTGTTCTTGAAAAAAATCAAATATTCATTGTATAAAAGCCTGTGACACTAAATAACCACTTCTGAGTGACAGAACACAGTAACGGCATGGCTGATGTCGATCCTCCTCACCTTGACGCCATGTTTGGTGGTCTTGCTTACAGACAGGAAGTCAGATACGATGAAGGCCACCAGGTAAGTGCTCATCTTTACCGTGGTGTCAAAGTGATCCTCAAATAAGTCACCAGGCAACTCCACTGTTTTCACCTTAAAAACAGAGAATTGTGGTAATGGAAATGGAGAAAAGAAAGGAGAAAGGAATGAAAGAGGGTGGAGGAAAGTGGAGATGAGTAAGGATGAGTAAGATGGAGACTAGAGATATTAAATATAACATAGTAGCTTAACATACTGATTGCCAACCTGTAAAACAAACTGAGAAATACAGATACAGTGGTAGTCATACTGTACATTCATCCTGCAGTTAACATACATCAGTGCTTGAGATGACTGAAAAAGTATTGAAAGTTATACTCTATAATCACATTAATATATTGAAAAAATGCATTCTTCATAACCTCTATAGCCAAAATGAGCACAGAATTTAATTTTTCCAAAAAAATCATATCTGTAACAATTCCTCTTGGCATGGGACCAAGTGCGCCTGTTCTGTACTGTAATGTAAACTTGGGTTTGATAGCCCTGCATTTATGTTTACCTTGGGCATATTGGATATGGCGATGTGGCGAGCCTCTCTTACGATCCGTATGGTGAAGTTGGCTTTGAAGGCCGGCTCATCAAAACAGGGGAAGGCTGCCCGCGCGCTGGTCGCTTCAAACTGTGTGGATGCCAGCATCCTAATGGATTAAGTGGTATTTTGTGTAAAATAACATACTGTGGTAAAAACAAAGTTAATTAAAGGTGATACATGTGGCATTTTTCAACATCTACATATCAGACTATGGTTAACACTGGCAGCTTCTGTCTCCTACTTTTTTTTTTTTTTTTTTTTTTTTTTAACTTTTTTTAGGCATTTATAGTGCTGTTCTCACTCTCTCTCACATGAAAATCACATTTCCCAAAAATTTGTTGTTCTCTGTTGCAAAGACAATGCTACTGCTCCTTTTCCTCCACCTCTCCAGTGTTTTACCAGCTCCCACAGCCAGAAAAAAGCAAATTTTTCACTTCCTTTTCTTTGCTGTGGGAGAACAGCATCCTATTCCAGTTTTGTGCTACAAAGCAAGTGAGAGTGGCCTCCATGATCTCAGCAAGGGTCTTATTTCTTCACAGCAATTACACTTAATTCCTCAAAATGAATGTGCTCATAACCTCTTGAGAAGTGCACCCTTTCACTGTAAATATAAAAGTAGTTCACTGTCTTACCGGACCTCCCCACTGCTGGTGTGGTAACTGCCCTTGTAGAAACCATGGTAGCTGTCAGACAGGTTGGCAGCGAACTCCAGCTGGACTTCATACCTCCTCCCTTGGATCAGCGCCGTGTCTGACAGCAGGGCGAGCTGGTGGAAACGAGGGTACTCCAAAAACCGGAGAGGCCTCGCGCCCTCCGGTGCCAGGAGAAGCACTTTGGAGATGTGCATTTCCTTGGTGTGGAGAATGACGGTGCTCGTGTCTTCGTGCACCTCGAGGAGAATACGAGCCACGCCGGTGAAGTCAAGGCTGGTCAGGTTGGGGTGGAAGGTGAGGTCGTAGTGAACGGGGGAGACGGTTTTGGGAAGCCTCATGCGGTCCCAGGGGAATGGCTGGCCGTTAGTGGCTATGGGGGCCTCCTTGGATTTAGGCTGCTCTGGCAGCTGTGCTCCTGATGAGGGAGCGCAGGGAAGCAGCAGCAGCAGCACAACAGGAAGCACCAACATGGTGGCAACAGGAAGTAGGAAGTTCTCACCTGTCAGAAGGTGCAAAGACATCAAGAAATAACTGAGTTTAACAATTATACAAAGTGATATGTAGGTATTGCGCAATAAAATCATCCAGCATTTCTCAAAGACAGAAAATCCGGTGAAAGTGTCACCATAGGGTCAACTACAGACTCAGTCACTGTACTTTTAAAAATGCCTTAACATTTTTAAACACGTGTTACCTTGTCGGTTACATAGTTAATCGACTTTCAACACACATGCACAGTTGATAGGCCGAATAACATATCAAAGACAAATAACGTTACACCCCAGTTGTACCAGCTGTCGTGGAAACGCAGTGGTTTCGATTTCATTACATCCGAGTCATTCATTGTCAAAACTCGCTAGAAAAACGCGTCTTCCCCCCAAAAGGAAGACGTCATATTATCTATTATGTTCAATTGTTAAAAGCAAGAATAAACAGTGTTATGTGTGTGTGTGTTTATTTCGACTTACTGTGTCCTCTTGTGCCCGCGAAGTTCAGCGGTCGCAAAACGCAAGAGTGAAAGTGAAAACGTACCACACGAAGCTGGAGGGATGCATGCTGGGAGACGACAGAGGGCGCGTGCACTGCGGTGACCCCACGCTCATTTCACGTCAAAACATCACGCAGATATATCGTGGCATATCGATCATGCCAGATTACAGATATCATTTCTAATCTCACCGTTTTTATGCATGCTGTCACACACTGGCGTCCATACGAAGTGAGTTAGAGAGTCTGCTAAGCTTCCGGTCTTTCAAAATAAAACCCCATGACGAACAACTTGCAAAGTGTTCAAAATGTATTTAAGAAGGAAATGGAAATAAACTTCCACGCTGGACAGGAAGTTAAATGTTGTTGTCAGCAGGAATAATACGATTTACCACTAGAGAGCGCCATTGGTTTGATTTTAGCACAAATGGTCTCTTATTTATATGGTTTATGGTACATAGGATACTAATATATCTAACTCTAGTCCAAGAAATACAGTCACCCAGTTTAAATATTTCAGATAAATTTATTTATTTATTTATTTATTTATTTATTTATTTATATATTTAGTCAGTTTGTTTTTGTTTTCAAATGATTAATTAATTTCCACCTCACTTCACCTCCTCCTAAGGTGTCAGCCCAACATTTTATTTCATACAATCTGGCCCGGTCTTCCTCAGAGACGGGCCATATCCAACGCATTTTATTAGCAGTGACCCTGGGGCTTTTAGGGAAACAGATTGCAAAGGACAGCCAGTTCAAGTATTAGCAGCCCAAGTCTCTGATAAGCCATATGTGAATCATGAAGGTGATCCGAGAGCCAGAGCATCAAATAGATGGCAGGTCTGTGGTCTGTATTTATCTTCTGTTCCAAGTGCACACACACACACACACACACACACACACACACACCATGCACACCACCAAATGCAGTCTTAATCTTCTGGCGCCAATTCAGACCTGAATTTTACAAAACTAAAAGCAATTTAAGAGCTTCTTCATTGAAAAGT
>OMLB01051866.1:8372-31709 GCA_900302555.1 Myripristis jacobus
GCTCAGGAGGAGGAGGAGGAGGGAGAAAGATGAAGAAGAAGAAGAAGGAGAAGAGGAAGAAGAAACTGCAACCCAGATGCAGATTCGGGAGCTGTGTACACAAAATAAACCACATTATTTATTACTCATTATTGTTGATTGAGGCGCCAAGCAACATAAACGTCCAACACAGTGGTTTCTTTTTTTCTGTGGTTGCCCATACCAAAGAAAAACAATAACCTGCCACCTGGAGTAACTTCAGAGGTCGTAGTCGGTGGTGGCGGTGTACTGCGGTGCATCATACTGACAAATAAATACAGAACCATCACCATTCTGACCATGTCTTGATTGCATTGGATTGCGCAGGTGTTTCTGAACAGTGTTGTTACAGTTGCATTTTTTTATTATTATCATTATTTTGGCAGGAAAATAAGCACCATCACTCAACTATAGCTGTTGTTTCGCAGTTTAATATTGGAACAATTACTGCTTACAGTATAGCTGATATATAAGCTTTGTAGCATTCCTGTGGCAACTTAAAATACATACCATAACATATATATATAATAATAATTAAAAGCTAACTCCCAATTACACACAGTCTTTTATGGCTACACATTTTGAAATAAACGCCGGCCCCTGGTTACACCGATATTCAAATCCCAAAGCTGTTGTAGTTTGTCAGAATCGGCACACCGGCGATGGTTTGGCATGAGAGTATCCGAGAGAGTGTAGTAAAAGCACATACATCCTCCTAAATCAACATTATGAGTGCGTACTGACCAAAGGGTAACAATAAATGATAAGAAATGTGACACCAGTACATAGCCTAAGTGTTTATTGCACTCAAGTTAATAATGTATTGCACTCAGGTTAATAATGTATTGCACTCAGGTTGCACTGGAGACACAAAGTTCTTGCTCCCATGGGTGTCTTCGGTCTGAGCGCTGGCTTACGTGATTGGTCCCCGCAGCGTAATGTTGGGCTGCGTTCACTCTGGTGCAACGTCTAAATGCACAACCCCTCTTCAAGTGAATGCAAGGGCTGGTGTTTTCCCCTCATTGCCGGATTTGGTTTGAATGCAGTCGAAAGCAAAAAAAAACTGCCACCGGTCTTGCAAAAAAGAAGAAGGATTTCTCTCTTTTGCTTGGTGATATTTTGCTACCAGAGCCTCATCAGGCAATATTTCCACAACACGGATGCATCTGCCCTCACAAATATCACAACTTTTCAGTAAACAACATACAATCTTAACGGTGAACCATAATTTCCTGTCCGTTCACAGCCAAAAAAATAATAATTATGCATGAGTGGGCATTTGTGTGGTAAAATACTGGATATTTGAGTTTGGGTAAAAACTCCTTCAAGTGTTTAATTTGCACCACTGCACTCAAAGCAGATGAATTCTTCATCGCTCTGAATAAGGCATGACGGGAACTCGGTGGCGGTAACGAGGGCGGCGGCTGGCTTGAGATTAGCGGCGTGCGCTTGCAACTGGAAGGTCGTCTGCTCAAATCCCCTGCAAAAATCCAGTCAGGAAAACTGAGGGAGGCACACAGTCTCTCCCTCAGAAACTCCTGTCAGGGTGACCTTGAGCGAGCTGACAGTCACCAGAGCAGATTTTGGCCACGGCTTTCCCATAGCTATATAAAGCACAATGAGAGGATGATGAAATACTTGCATGTATCCGTGGAAAATGCGTGCTATTAAACACAGTGGGCGGCATGGCTCATGAGTTAGAGCGGTTGTCTGGTAATCGGGAGCTCCCCGGTTTGAATCTCCGGCTCCTCCAGAGAGCCCGAGGAAGCGTCCTTGAGCAAGACACTGAACCCCCCCCTCCCTGCTGCTCCTGACGGGCTGCTTGGCGCCTTGCATGGTCACCTGTGCGTTCAGCATATGTGAAGATGTGTCAGACACTGCAAAGCGTTTTGAGTGGGATGGCAGACGAGAAAAGCACTTAGGAAAATGCCGCTCATTCACCAAACACGGCAGCAGCCGACACACTTTCAAAATACTGTGAGCGCCTCACATTTATTTACACGCGTCTTTTGTGCGTGCGACTGTTACAAACGCATATGCAATTTTCTCAGTTTATCCAGAAGACATTTCCCGTCAAAGAGAGATCCTCACAGTCGTGTGTGTTTCATGTGAGGCGTGCGAGACTCCTGTGTGTATTTGGGCGTATCACATCAGTGTGGGATCTGTGGATTTCTCACTTTATCCAGAGCAAATTTCCCCATTTACAGGAAGCAGGGAAATAAACGTGTGCAGTCATTACAGCGAACAGAGGCTGTGTCGTGATCCCGGTCTGGCCTGGTGTTTCCCGGTCTGTTTCAGTGTGTGTGTGGCGTGGGCTCGTCTCCCTCCCTCCTCTGCAGTCTCCCCTGCACACCTGACAGTCACCATGCCATCACGACCTGCCTTCCTAAACCCTGCACCAGCCAGCGGTCCCGAGCGGATCACTGTACCCTTTACACCGGCCGGCCACCGTCCTCACACTCCCCCATCTGCTTATCGATAAACCTCAGTGTTTTTACATTTGGGTTTAGCAAGCTGCAGCCTCGTGACAGATCGTATCTTTGTGGCTGGCTCGGTGCTGGTAAACTGGCGATTTTTCACCATTAGGCTCCATTAGTTTTAGTTCAGGCCTCTGAGATAATTCTTTACTGCGGTGTGTGTGAGAAATTGGCTTGTGATGGTGCGGTTTGCATGCAGTGCTGCAAGAGTCCTGAGTCACGGGGGAGGTTTTAATACGATGGCATTATAGTTTAGGACTTGTGGCCAGAATCTGTAAAATAGAGCTTACTGAAAAATGCATGCAGCAATGTTTGTTTTTATCTTTTTAAAATTTTTATGATTATTATTTTTTTTAATAGTAAAATAAAGTGCCAACGTGAAAATAGGGAGTGTATTTAATGGGAAATCTGTAGGAAGTGATGGGGCTATTTTTTTATGTTTTCTTTTCTTTACGGCATACTTATACAGTATTCATAGCTGTGAAAGGCTGCCAAAATTCATAAATAGTATACATATATTCATACCCATAAACAGCTGCCAAAATTCACAGAGTCACGACAAAACTTTATAGCAGACATCTAAAAAAAGGGCAGTGCAGCTCAGCGGTTAGCACTGAAATCACACAGGAAGAAGGAGCCAGATCTGATGCCCGGCCACGGCCCACTCTGTTTGGTGTTTGCATGTTTGATTAGATGAAACTTTATTGATCCCCATGGGGAAATTGGGCCACTGCGGCAAGAAATAGTAAGAGAACACATCAAAGAAAATGTCTGATACATGATCAGGCGTGGAAAATGAATAAGAAATGCTCTCCCCTCCCTAAACAACTAGCATGAAGGTGCCCTTGAGCGTCAAACTTAGCCCCAGCAGTTACAGACAGTTGCTCAGTGGCCAACAGCAGACTCCTGCAAGATTGCAGCAAGGAGCTCTAAAGGCATAGTCCACCTATTTTGGAATATCTGATGTTATTTCACTCCCTCCTCGAGTGTTATGTAGGCCAGCAGTGATGCGGTCCTCATCTTTATTGCTGTGCTGGATACCAGCTGGATGTCCAGAATGCTAACTATGAGCCTGCTTACGTTGTTTAGATACCCCCTCCCTGCTTGAGCTGTCTTTAAAAATGACGGGCTAAATCCACTCGAGCATGGTTTAACTGCAGTTTTACAAATGTGGCTGTCCAAAAGGAAAGTGCCCATGTGATTACCCCGTGCACAAGGACAATATTGTTGCTCAAATTACTGTTTATGATTCTGCTGTGGCTGTGTTTTGATGTGTTATGCTGGTTCCCATGCACAAACAAGACCCCTGGTTTGGGTGTTAAGCGTTAAAAAGTGCAAGATTTTAAACAGAAGAGTGCAATCTGAAGCCAGTACGTTTATGTTTTGTCAAATCACAACTGCCCTGCGTTAAATAATATCAGATATTTCAAAACGGGTGGACTATTCCATATGAAACACTGCTGCAAAAGAGGCATTCAGGCTCCGTGGCCTTCCCTAGATAAATATAGTTTAAAAAAATAAATGGATAACTCATTTCGTTGCCTTGCAGCGTATACTTTATAAACACATCCTGATTACCTTTCGTACATTTCACTGCCTCCTCTTTAAGAGTGCTGCAGTCAGTCCTCGCCTTGCTGAATTGACTGCCCTCTGGGATTGGAGATGGAGGGGAGGTGAGGAGTGTCTGTGAGTGCCACTTGAGTGAATGCAGCAAAACTTGCCTCTGCACCACAATGTGGGAGAAGCAGGCACAGGGAGGCTGGCTGTGGGAAGCTACTGGACCAAGCGCTGAACAGACTTATCTCCTATTATCACATTGATTTTTTGATCTCTCTCGCGCTCTCTTTGTCTCTCCCGCTTTTTGTGCCTCTCCCTGGCACACAGATTCATCTGCAGGGACGTGAACTCCTCTTCTCAGTGGGCAACCGTGAGATCTTCTGGCTGAGAGCTTTAAAAGCCCTGTGATTGCAGACCAACCTAGGGCTAGGTGTCCACCTGAGACCAGGCCGGTTGCCATAGTAACACCCACCGTTGGCCCTTTGCCGTCGCAAAACAATGCGAGCAAGAGGGAAAGAGCGCCAGAGCAGGTAATCCATTTGACAACACAATGGACAAACATGCCCAAACCTCTGTGACTCTTGTGTTTCATTGAGACCCGACTCAGACCAGACCCCAATGGCATTTGGGTCTCCAAATGTCAACGATACCCAATTGACAAAGCACATATTTATTATTGCACCTCTAAGGTACATGAAAATCACTACAGCTTATTGGATCTTTGAATGTGAGCGATGAGATGGGAGCCCTGCCCCGGAGAGCGCAAAACTCATAAGAAATGCAAACAAACATATTGATCACTGTAATTACCTTCATTGTCCTTTAGGGTGAAGTTGGGATTAACTGGTAACTGGCTCGGCAAAGCGAAAGAGAACCGCTGTCCATTGGCAAAGTCGTCCTTATCCACCGCTGTGACAGTCTGGATCACCTGTTGTTTGAGAGAGGCAATTCAAATTAAACCAATAGCATTCACAGCCAGCAGCACCTGCAACAGTCGCTGAGCTGCTGCACCTTTCAGAATCGCTTTTTCACTCCAATCGCGTGCGGTAGGGGGAATGCATTCAGCTTCTCATACATGCATCATCGTTTGTTGATCGTAATTGGTCCAGAAACTCATCAAAACAGCTCCTCTGACCTACAGCCAACTGGCCTTGTAGCTTTCTCCTCTACCTGTGTGTGCCGTCTGAAGGAGGACGGGCGGTTACTGGGCTAGGATTTGTGAGCATTTGGCTTGTGCCAGGGGGGAGTTGGCATCAAACAGTGACAGGGGTGCTCTCAGGGCAACCCCACTGCCACTTTTGTCAGCTTGTTACCCTTAATTGGTAACAAGGCTCACTGAGAGCCAGGAGAAAGAGAACCCTGAGAGAAAAATGACCTAATAGCCCCGGCGACTGTGGGGAGTTCTGATCTACAGTGAGACGACTGGTGTGTTGTGATGATACCGCTGTACTTTGACAAGTCTCTTCCCTTAACAGCACAGTCTTAGGACATATTTTTTTACGTGAGAGTGTGCATGTCTGAAATGGTGGTACTGCACGGTGGCTTCTGGCTGTGAGGAGTGCGATTCTGCTTCCCGAAGTGCTAAAGGTCCCACATTGGTTTGCTTTTATGACGTTTTCAATCACTCTGTGGCTCAGAATAAGAATTATACCCTTAAATGATGTAATGCAAGTGTATACAACTCAACTGACTGAGAGAATGATCTTGGAATACCAGGTTCTCAGTTAATATCCCAGACAAGGTGAAAGATCAAAAATAACCACAATTCCCCAACGGCGTCAATTATAGAGGGATTATTCAGCTATTGACAGCTGCTCCGAAACACAGGCAAACAGGTGACACAGAAAAGCTAAAATAAATAAATAAAATACATACATAATAGGCTAAGAAAGAAACCATTATCCTCACAGGATTGTTCAGACCGATTGAGCTTCACTTATGTCAATTCAAAGCCGCATGACTTAAACTGCCGGAGAAGCACCCCAATCAAGCGCAGCAGTAAATTTCCTATCTCACATTGATTGATAACATCACAAAGCAGGAATTAACAGAGGGAAGGGAGGTGTTATCTGTGTGTGTTTTTTTTAAATATGAGCAAACCATCAGTCACAAGCATCTCCGCCTGCTGTGGGCTTTGGGTGTCCTCATGCAGAATCCATAATATAGAAAGTACTTATTTATCTTTTTGTCAAGCATATCCGAAAGGTCAGGAATCAGTATTTTTCTATCAGCACTGTACTCAATGAGGTGCGTTCGGCAGGTGGTGCAGCCGTGCCCTCTGTGGCCCCGCTTCTTACATCGGCACTCCTCTGCCTGGTAAAGGTATTTTCTTACGACTCAGGCTCTATTGAAACGGCCATCACAGCCATGTCTAAAAGGACGAGCTGCATTTCTCCTGATGTCACTTAAACCTGCGTGACAGCAATCATGTTTACAAAGAAAATACGGCATCGTTTGGCCAGTGAATCATCTTTTCCTACGGAGCCATTCTTACACAGCGCAAACAGGCCCACACATCTGTTCTTGCACATAATAGCTTGTTGTCCTTTCTCCGGGGTGCTGCCAGCGTCCTATTTCACATTTCATATGATAATACACCTCACCTAATCCCATGGACCAATACCCCTGAAGCCGTAATGTAAATGCAATTCGAACTTAATGCAAAACTTAGATCCAAACTTTTTTTTTTTCTTTCTCGTGAGTGTGAAACTAGTAAATATGTATTTAGTAGTGTCTTCCCGCTCTTTACTCCATCATCCTTTGCCCAACCACCCTTTCAGCCATTTCCATGCGGCTGATTGCCCCATATCTCAGAAACCTTCTTAATTCAAATGAATCAAAGGCTACTGAAAGCAAATTGGAATGAGCTTCGATTTAGAGCTGTCATGGTTTGCTGCTGAGATGCTCATTTTGAATGAGGGATGATTAACCAGCTCTCTCCATCGCCTTTACACTCTCTTATTGCCTGGCTCTCGGTGAGCAACCCGAACTGCTGAGGGAAACAACAGTTCGCTGCATAATGCATGTGGTCCGGACAGCTGGGGAGAGACGACTAGAGATAATGCATGGCTCTCAGCGCCTTCCCCGTGAGGTTTGTGTGTATGTTTTAGAGTGTGTCTGAGTGTGTGTGTGTAGGTTTTAATGTGTGTCCGGCAAGAGATGTGGGGAAAGAGTGAGTGCATGAGAGAGAGAGTGAGAGGAGAGAGAGGGAGAGAGATGTGTTAAGGATTTTTCTAGGTGAATCCTAGATGCTCACCTGTCCTGGCCTTGAGCTCTCACACACAATGACCTCCTCGTCTGTAGCTATTTCTGGCGGATTGTCGTTAACGTCCAAGACCTGAACAGTAACGGGAACGTGGCTGAGAAGGCTGGGGTTGTCTGCAACAAGGAGCAAATGACAAAGAAGATGAAAGTCAAACGTACGTCTCGATAACTAAGCAGAGAGAGTCAACACCGCATTTTTAAGTGGGACACACTGTGCTTTTCTAGTTACAGACAGCTTATAGGTTTGTCTTTGGATTTCCACTCTAAAGGCACGGCGGGGAGTGATGTTGCAGAAGGTAATCTTGTGTATTAAGGCACATCTGAGTAGCATCGTCTTGCAGCAGCGTTTTATTTTGTTTTTTATTTTTTTATTTATTTTTGTTTCAGTTGCTCCACTTTCCTGGTTGTGATGCATTATTTGCCCCCTGGATTTGCATGAACAGCTCGTGAACCTTGCGCATCATGTGTCTTTACTCGTCTGCTGAAAATATACCACCCTGTGAATTACACCGTGTTCACAATTAGGTCGGGTAGCAAAAAGAATACCCCTGTCTCATGCAGACTGCTATCTACTGGGCAAGCCAGTATGATGACAAACTATCATCCATATCAGCCAAATAAAGAACAAGAGATTATTTTAGGCGATTCTTGAGGACATTTTAGGTGATATAAAGGAAAAAGCATCAATTAATTCGCTGCGCATTGATTAGCAGCATTTCCTACAATTATGACCTCCTAGAGAGAGTTAGACCTCCTACAGATTTCAAAGGCCATCGCATTTTGGAGACCAAAGAAAAGACCGATAAGTCAGTTTAAGAGGGTCAATATTATTAGAGCTGTTATTTCCTTTGGATCAAACAGCACCCACTTGTATGCAAAGCGACTCGATGATAAGCAATGGAGGGACATTTAGAAAGCTGATTTATATTTCATTTATTCATTTGAAAAATACCATGAATGAGTGCAGTCTTGATTTCTCTGATGCAAAATTAGATAACACAAGATAACATAAATTAGCTTCAACAAAAGCCACACAGCATGTCCAGAAAGTCAGTGTTAAAACATCTGGGTGGGGAAATTTTGCAGACAAGTACCCCCTGCCTCAATAAGTCAAGTCAAAGTACCCTTGAGCAAGGCAATTAACCCCCGGGCGCTCCAGCAGAGCAGCTCGGTGACTAACAATAGAAATCTGTGGTATGACCAGGCAGCTTCCAGGTGTGAATGTGTGTTACCGTGTGAATGTGAGGCAGGACAGTGCTGAAAAATAGCATGCATGCTCAGCAAAACCTTCTCTGCAAAAATAAATATAGATATGAAAAAAAAAAAAAAACTTACATGTGAAGGAAAAATCAAGCAGGTGCAGCAACCTCCATTAAATGAATGCTTTTTTTTATTTACTTTATCGTGTGCACTGAGATGTTTCAGCATGTGAGTGCAATATGCAAGGATTAAACACTGCACTGTACTTTCTATGGAGGGCTGTCCTACAAGCCCAAACCAAAAACACCACAGAAAGTTACAAATTGTGTTTTTTGTCTGCTTGGATTTGGTTAAACAATTGTATTTCAGCCTTTTGGGGTTTTATTTATTCATTAATTTTTGGTATGCAACTTGAATATCCTTGAATGTTAAGGAGAGGTGAAGAGATAAAGAAACATTAGCATGCAGCCCCTCCGTCAGTTGACAAGGGATTTGCCTAATTGCGATTACAAATTAGCCAAGTTACCTGATAGGAATTCTTGAAGTCAGTCGGGCCTACATTGATTTAATTAATTTTCAACGTACCACTGAAAGGAAAGGACACTGCAACGATTGGGACTAATTTGATTTGGTAGTTGATTATAATGAAAATACACTCTGACCCATTTGAACACATTCTAATCAATATGCAAATTATAGTCTTCATCTTTGTTTTATCCACACACTAATTGTTAATTTCACTATTTACTCACCTGGAATTGGGCTGTGTTCAGTATCTAATAGTGTCCATGATGCTACTGTTAATTATGTCATTAGAGCATTTTACTGTTGTGTTCTTCTAATTAGATATCTTACATACGATTGCGACAAAAACAGATGTGTCTGAAGATGTCGACAGTAAAATAAATTGTCTTCCTGCTGGTTACCGGAGAAATGTGTCAAAATCTGTAATGAGTAGAAGGGATGGTAAGAGAGACAGGACTATGGCTCAGAGCAGATTGGAGCACCACAACAGCGTGTCCATCAATGTTCATGTCCTGTCAGAATGTCTTTGAACAACACTGAACCCCTTTGGAGTAGAGTGTTCGCTTAGTGTCTGAAATGCGGTGCAGTTTATATACTCTTGATAAGGTGAGAGTGTGTACTTCAGATCCATACAGGCATGCCTTTTTTATGAAACCTTTCTTACGGTCGGTATTGATTTTGACTCCAATTTTACAGTCTATGAATTTGAACCTCGACAACTCTCTGAATTTAAACCTAGAAAACTCAGACTTTGTGATCCCCTTAGGATGTCTTGTTATCTTGCCAGAGGAGAAAAGTGTGTAGTTATGTAGGTATATGTAGGTGGAGGTATAACACCTACGAAAGCTTAGAGCCATTGTTCTTAAATGGACATGTTATTGTATTCCACTGTGGATAGCATTGTCAAGGCTGGAATCTCAGCCCTCAGCCATGGATTTTGCATGTTCTCTCTGTGTTTGTGTGGGTGTCCTCTGGGTGCTCAGGTTTCCTCCGACACTTTAAAACAGAGGCATGTCAGTTGAACTGGAGACCTTTAATTGCCCACAGTTGTGAATGTGAATATGAGCATGTCTGTCTGTTTATGTACTATCCCACTGATGGACCAGTAATCTGTCGAGTGTTTCCCTCCCTTCTGCCCAACATATGCTCGCATAAGCTCCAGTCCCACTTTGACCCTGAATAGGAATAAGCAGGCAAGCAGGTGCCTTTAGTGATAGGTCTACAAACATCTCTAATGGGGCTTTACTGGCTTAGCCACTCATCTAGCTGCCTGAGTGCACTGAAATGTGCCTCCATCAATCAGAATGAGCCATCTCACCCTATGGCTTCTTGCTATTTAAAGGGTTTGTTTACCTCTATTCTGCATCCACTAAGTCTTCAGGAGGGTAACTCATTAGAGGGTTCCATCTCAAATCCTTAATCATGAAACTAGGGTTACCATATGTAACTATATTTCTCTTTAACACAAGCTTCTCCCTGGAACAGGATTTTATTGGCTTAGGGTGGGAAAGTGCGATAAGTACACTATCTGCTGCAACATGATATGTTGACCACTTGACACGCACAGACCTGACTGACTCGCACCATGTACAAGCATAAGTCAGACAGGGTCACTACTCCTCTTATCCATTTCTCGTGGAAAGGGAAAGAACCTCATGCTGTATCCCACCGGTACATATCGCTTGGGTCTAACAGCATGACCAACTCAATGTTTAGTCTTTTCCCCCTTAAAACACTGTGAGACATCTCTATAAATTCTCCTCAAGCCATAACCTGAGTCTCTGAGGTGTGCACGGACCCAGAGAAAGATCCAGACATGCCCAACAGATATAATATAATGAACAGATAGGGTGTCCAATATGGCATTTTTTTTTCTACCCACATTTATTCCTCTGATTAAGGCTGTTAAACCTGCAAAAGTCTGTGAGCAGTGCACCGGTATAGCCACTGTCGGTTAAGACATTATCTCCTGAATGCCTTCACAAAATGACTAAGTGAGTCTGTAAGTGAGTCTGACAGGCACAGGAGCTTGTCAGTCACATAGCACACCATACCCAGGAAAACCAAAGTCACATCTCCTACCTATCCCCAGTATGGACAGAAGAATGAAACAGGTCCAGCTGCATCATCCTGCAGCTAAGATAATTACTGATGTGCTTGGGTATAGACAGTATAAGACAGTAGACAGTATAACACCCAACTCATGAGGAAGGACGGCACCCAAAAATCACTGACCCTGTTAGTTGATGGCAAGTCCAGCAGCAGCACTGTCTTGATTGACAATGTTTCCTAAGAAAAGTCTGAATAATTGACTCCAACAGTTCTTTGAGAACCAAAGGCAATTCCAGCTGGTTGCTGGCAGGATTACCAGTGCTAGCCCAAATGATGCACAGACCCTACTGCTCTGTTCACCTTTACTGGTGTCCAGCAACAGTGAGGAACTGTCCATGGCGGCGTTGCTGACAGTTGCTTCATTTCTATGTATTATGGAAATAGACTGAGGGAAAGGAAAGTAACGTTCTTGTCCGTGGGGCATGACTGAGCATGACAGGGGAAGACAGTCCTAGGGGACATCACAGAGAACCACAGCTGACAGTGTGTGTTCTACTTTGTGGCAAAAAGATACACCTCCACTTTACTGAACAGTCTAATCTTGTCTACAATGTCCGCATGCAATCTTGACTCGTATGACAGGGTACCGCCAACAGACATGAGGTTGGCTCCTATATTCTCTATGCCTGGAATAATCAGAGCCCTCATAGAGTGAAGGTTGTCTGAGACTCACAGAAACAGTTTCTCTGCCACCTTCAAAAGAGGTGCCAGTCGAATTATGCCGTCCCTATTTTTGAGGGACAGTAAGGTCCGGTTATCTGTCCTCACCAACACGTCCGTTCCACTTATAAATGCCCGAAGTGTCCAAGGACTAACAAGACTGTTGTCAGTTTCGATAGGTTTATGGGTCCACTGCAGGACACTCACCATCTACTGATCTTGTGAGGCACATTCCCACAACCCTGTGCGTGAACAACAGCAAATAAGAGTTTATTCTGTCCTGTTCCTTTCACCAGTATCAGGGGCTCTCCTCTGAAGTCCATGGTAATCCTGACTGACTGGGGGATGCTAACCAGCAGCCATTTGTGGAATCTCAGGTTTAAACACAGCCCCAGTGGAACCACCGTCACTATAATTTGTTTGTCTGGATTCTGACAGACAGACCTGGAGTGTGACAGTCGAGCTGCACTCCCAAGTATATCATCCTGTTGGTTTGGCTGGGATGTGCTCTTCTTCCAATTGGGTGGCAATTCTAACTCGATTAGGTGCTGGGACCTGGGAATTTTCTAACATGCCCCCCTCTCTGGACTGGTGCATGTGAATCAGGTTTAATTTAAAGAGGGCCCGGATCCCCTGTTGGCGCAGCGGCTGGAGAGCTGTATCGACACACTTTGTGAAGATGCAGAGAGCCGGGGAATAACCACACAGCAGCCTGTTGTCTTTGTAGGCTGAGTGAAGGAATTTCCTGTGCCTGGAAGCTACCAAGACATGAATGTAAGTGTCTTGACGGGCTATTTTGGTAGCGAGGTTGGACCAATTCCAACAGCATTTTTAACATAAGCATCTGGAATGGTCTCTGTCTAAGGCACACACTGAATCAAACGCAGATCCATTACAGGTCTCAGCTCTGCAGTTTTCTTGGGAAACAGGAAATAAGAGTTTTGCCCATCCATTCTGATAGACCACAGAGGCTCTGCCATTTCTTAAAACTCCGTCAGAGCACGGGCATGCTGCCCAACAGCCTGGTGTGGACAAATCTGCACATGGGGGCCCGTTTCAAAAATGGCAGGTGACAAACCACCCGATCCGAGGCACCACTCATCTGTGAGGACGTGGCCAAAACTGGCTGAGGACAGGCTATTCTCCATGCAGACACATTGGTATAAATGTATTCCATGTCTCAAATACAGTGATCTACCAATAAACATTCAGGGGAGCATTATCTAGTGTGCAGACTCTATTTTTCGTTTTTCTCAAATACATTCACATCATGTCTGAGTATAGAGAGCGGCGGTTCAGCCTCTGCTCCATACCACCTGTCCTCAAAGACATCCGCATAATGCCAGAGCAAACCACTGTAATCAACAGAGGCGGGCTGGGGCGAAGTCTGTGTGAAATAGAACTTGCAGCTTAGTAAGATCACTGTATAAAGAAGGAGCAATTTTCTCCGTCTTTGGAAAACCTGGGTGGAATACAAAGGGAACTGACACTGCAATGAAAACTGTTTTTTATTTTTTTTTATTTTTATATACCTCTTTTTAGTTGCTTACATAACAGCATGTCAACTGCTTATTGTGGTTTATGTTAAATCTTACAGTTTCTTTAGGTGTCAAACATGGAAAAAATCTATCATGAAAAAGAAAATTATAGCTATGCTATGTACAATGCAAAGTGTGTGTGGGTCTGTCTATCTATCACGTTGTAAAATCCACTAATTGTGTTGGCAATAAATGCAAATTGAATGCATATTACACCGCTACACTAACGTTTGTCAGACAGAGTACCTTTGAGAGGTACAAAGGTAAAGGAACGGCTAAAACATTTCATAAGATCTGGACTAGAAAAAAGATTGACCCTAACCATATATTATCTGAGGTTTAACTCACTGCATTCAAAAAATGGACTTCTTACTTTAATGTCTTAAACATTTATCTTAAACGTCACTTTTTCTCCGGAAAAGTTCTGGGGAATGTTGCTGGACTGAGTAAGGACATGAATTAGTGCTGCACATGTTCAACGCTAAGAGCTGGCAATACCACGACTCGACTGTAAATTAGGCCATCTCAACATGTATCTGAAGATCCTCTTCACAACAAAAATATAACAAAGGAAGCGGGTCTGCAGCTACATGAAATGTGCTGTCATATTTGCTTTGAGAGTGAACTGTGGTATTTGTTCTCGTTTGCACACTTCTGAAGACCTAGACGCTATCAATTCCTTTTTGTTTATTACTTTTCTAGACTTTCCACATATGTAAGGGAAACCGTGTTGACACGATGACACTTGAGAAAACCTCAGCAAAACACGCCAGCCTTCGCATACACCTGCACACTCGCAAACACACACACACATACACACACACACACACAGACAAACAAACAGCAGCTGTATTAAATTTGAATAAACATTCACCAGTCCACTTGTAAACATTTGGTTTACGGAAGGCAGTCTGGGTACCTACCAACCTCCGAGGCCATCACAGTGATGTTGTGCCAAGGCATGTCTTCTCTGTCCAGAGGCTGGGTTGTCCTGACAACGCCACTGTCCTCTTCGATGCTGAAGTACCGCACTCCCTCCTCTTTGCTGTCCATGAAGTACCTGTATAGAGGACATGCATGAGCAAACGTGCCCACTACAAAAAAGATTTTTTTTCTTCAAAAAGCATAGTCAAAGATAAAGAGAAATTCCAACAATATAATAATGGATACTCAACAGACAGCAGGACATGGTCAAACGGGCCCAAGTACTGGATTGGAAAAATCACAGATTTGATTCCCTAAGTAGCCAATCGGTGTGTTCATATGCACTTTAGTGAGCAGGTTATGTCGGTGAATTGATTTCAGAAATGTAAATGAAAAACCCAATCTCAGTTATCAGGTTTTGTGATGAGGAGAAACCTGGTTAACACAGCTGGATTTCTGTTAGAGAAACTTGATTACAGAGTCCAAGAAAAGAGAGTGGGTAAGGAAACTGGAACAATAATAAAAATAAAAAAAAAATGATGCCAGGGACAATAAACACTCCACTATCTGTTCTACATGGCTGTTGAAGAATGATTTTTACCAATTTTATGTCACCACAGCCTCTGATGAAAATATAATGACAAAAAAATACCACATCGGCTGCAGCCTGCCTCACTTGTTAGTCCAGCTACAGAGTGGTAGAAAACTATTATTTTCTCCCACTGAGCAATCTCACCCACTGCTGTCTAAAGCATTCGGCCAAAGCTCATGGACGTGGCTGCCACATGAACCTGGCTGTCCAGTGTCTCCAGCGGCTTTGCGTAGGCAACAGGACACCAGGCAGCGGTGGTAACACTCTGGGGAACGACAGGGGTGGGAGCTAGGGGGGAGTTTTGAGTAATCAGAGTAACACAACTCATGTAAATGTGTTATCCAATTTCCTGCCCTAACCTATTTACTCACAGTAATTTGGTTTCATGTGCACATGTAAATGTCGGCAATGCATGTCCATCGACAGTCTTTTTGAAGTATCCTGTAGCATGGGTAGTGAGTTCCTACCTGCTGTGCTGATGCTCTGAATAATTGCGCCAGTAAAATCCCTAAAATGTAAATTCCAAAGGTCAAAACGGGGGAAACACAACAGTTATGATGGCTCTGTACTGATGTGAAGCACACTTGGGTTAAACGCTATTTGCAGACACTTTTTATAGTTTGTTTGAGCCCACATAGGTGCCAAATGGGTCTGGTTCAGACAAAGCAAAGTACTTGAAAGTCAATTTGGTATGCTTTTCTGTGATCACAGACTCTATCTGAGCAGTCCCACAGAAAACTCTGCCCATCTGCTTCTCCAGGCTGGTTAAAACAAACACTAATAATTATTGGTAAATATGATTTAGTCACATCTAGGTGGAGTTTCTCCCATGACTTTAGTTCACCTATTCCAGTGAGGCCACAGATAGCAAAATTCACCACCAGCAATGGATATTTCATCAAATGCTATGCTTTAATATGCTGCACTTGGAATGTTGGTTTGCATTAGCTCTGAAAAATACAAAAAAAATACCCTTATGATACTGACAAGAGACCTGGTTTAACAAAACCATGCTGTAAAATTATGCAGAATGTCTCTGATGCAGACTCAAAAGAGGCAAAAAGCGACGGACTTGATTTTTAAAGTCCTGTCCCGCCATCAAAACACATGGAATCAAACATCCCCACTACTTTTAAATGTACTTAGTGCTTTCTCAAAAATACATATTTCTAAGTGAAGAGCAATTAACTTGAATATTTTATGAAGACAAAAATAAGGTGATGTTCATCCTGCACTGTTACACTGTTGTAATGGCTTTCTAGTCGAGCACATTTATTAAGCTGGAAGAAAATGCGAAAGGCGACTGCGGAGTAAGAAGTAGAAATGGGTTCAACTGTTCCTCTCATGAGTCAAAGCATGAAATGAACACTGACTGTGTATTCCCTAATTTATCTTTTAATGACCTATTTACACCTTTTAATCCAGCATTCACTCTCCTGAGTAATATAAGTCGACAATTTTCAATTGACATGCAAAATGAGAGATGGAAATGGTATAGGGATATTAATGCCAGGATTGCATTCATTTGACATAATGAACTGTTTTTTACCGTGGATTGCCTGCAAGTGTAACAGACACCCTCAGTAGAAATGCTGTCATGATTTATTAAATGCTTATGCTCATAAGCGCGTAATGGCTTTTCAGCTGCAAAAGTGAGTTTACGCTCAGGTCCTGAGCAGTCACTTTGTTTTGGCTTGTGGGGAAAAATCCAGTCTAACACACCAACACTAAACAGCAATTGACAGCGCATGCATCTCTTGGCCCATTTTGTTGCTTGGTGGTGTATTTTTTTGGATTCCTAGATATTTTGGCCAATTGTAAGTGATGTGAGGCCATTTTGAGATGTTTCCACTGCAGTTTCAATGGACTTAGATATCAAGTCTTTTGTGAACCATCAATGGTAAACCCAGGTCTTGGTGTCAACCAGTCCAAATCAAAGAGAAAAGACTGTCTCTGCCACTCTAGACCTACAGTACATGTGCATATAGCACAGAAAATGTTCTTTCTAGAGGTTACTGAAAGTCATCCAGGGAAGGGTAAATCAATAACTGAAATGGATAAGACAGGATGAGGGAAAGTGGATCCAAAAAGAAAAGAAACACTATCACAAAATACCTTATGAATGCACTGAACAACAAAAATGTGAGTAGCTGAGGGTGCAGCTATCCTTTAAATAAGATATCTCCAATTAAAACAAGTCATTTATTACACATACACACACACACACACACACACACACACACACACACACACACAAACATGCAAATATGCTGGAATTGCAAAGTATCAAGTGCTATTTGTTAAATATCCCTGAAGTGACCCATGCCATCCATTAAAAATTATTGCCATTGCTTAGTATATATTGTACATTACTGCTTTTTACACCCCAATAAAAATTATGATATAATTTCCCAGTTTGGGATCAATAAAGTAAATCTATCTATCTATCTATCTATCTATAAATCTACTATTAAAATAAATAGATTTTTTACAATAAGATGCAAACACGCCACAACTGCAGTGTATCAAGTGCTATGCTTTGTACATTTTCTCCTGATTTTTTATTGCCGATTAAAATTTAATGGCATTGTTTGTGTATATGTTGTACTTTACTGCTTCTTACACCCCAACAAAATAAAAAAAAAAAAGTAATTTCATGAGAGCTGAGATTCAAAAACAGGACTGATTGCCATGCATGATAATAAACAGATGGTGGACGCTGCCTTGGATGTGTCTTGACATGAGCGCACTGGGAGTGAGGCACCGGGACTTTATTTGTTTTGGTTATTTGTCTGTGTCAATTTCAGACTGGCATCTGAAAGGCCACTTCAAAAACTATCTTTATTTCATGGGATGAGCGGGGAAAACAACTGACACGGCCATGATCAAAGGCAGCCAAATAGTGATCTCTGCCGTATTCTGGTGCCAGCGCGGGAAGCAGTCGCGTGTGCATTGTTGAGCTTTTTCCTGGGTTCAAATGGATGTCATCGAAAGCGTTCCCGCTGTCTCCTCCTTTATGCGGCGAACACTGGGACTCATGTTGGAATGGACGAGGCGGGGGTATCCCACATGGAGACCCTTTCATATGTAGATTACCTTCTTGTTTACCACAAATCTTTCACAAAGTCTTATGATTCTGAGATGAATCAGAGATGCAGACCCCCCTCCTGCATCTCCCTCCCCCACCAAATCATCATCATCAGGAAGGACTGCAGGTAGCACTTGCCTCTTCAAAGCATGGAGGACAGACAGATGTCCATAATAAGAGTCTGTGCTTACTGCCGCAAATCCCCGGGCCCCTCAGCAAATGGCGGGGCTCTAAACTATCATCCCACAACATGTAATAGCATTAGAAGATTGCAACTTATTGATGTATGAGAAAGGTTTCATCTCATGAGGAGTTTGCAAGATCATAGCTATTCCATCATTCCGGGGTAAGGTATGAAGGGAATTTGAAATTAATACGAGTGGCTTTGGCGTAATGTCATGAAATAAGTTACCTGTGCAGAGCAAAAACTAGGATTAGTCCACTGCCTAAGGCTACTATCAAGGGGCTTTCAACAGTACACAGCATGTGTTTAGCAAGCATACAAATGTGATAAACAGTTGTCTTGCCTGAGGTTACCTGGTTGGTTCTCATACAAAATGAACATGTGAAAAAATACAGGCAGATTTTCTTTTCTGTTCTCCTGTTGATGTTTTTTTTTTTTCTTCTCCCCTCTTATTTCCTTACTTCCAACATCTTATTTTAGTCATCTCATTTCCATCCTCACTTTATTTCTAAGGCTATAATATTTTGTGATTTGTCATGGTACGATTGCCGCAAGTCACAAAATGTGCTGCATCACATGTCAGTGCCTTCCTGCATGTGCAGCATATGGCGTAAGGCAAACACATTTATCCAAAGCTCCCTACTCACTGATGAATGTGGAGATTAGGGTTAGGGTTAGGGTTAGGGTTAGGGTTAGGGTTAGGGATACCCGGTGGAAGCAAAACCCATCACCTTGAGAATGCAAGGGGCTAACAAATTACAATGATACGGGGCAGAGAAACTACATCAACAATAGAGATACATGAACATTTTGCAGCGATCTCATTGGTTGGGAAAGCCGAAGAACCACAGGTTTTCAGGGCACATCCATGCACACCTACCGATTCAACTTCATATGTCCGCTAAAAGAAATACATAGATCCAACTGCTCTGACTTCAGTCTGAATTGATGTGAGATGCATTTGAAGTCAATCACTCAACTCAATGTATTTTTTTTTGTTTGTTTTTTAGACTGATGTAATAAATAAAGTAATTCTGTTGTCGGTGTCTTTTACACATTTGCGGGGAACTGTGCAAAATTTGCCGAAGGTCCATTTATGTCTGGACGTTTAGACAAAAACTGTGGAATAAGCAACATAATTTGAGTCAGTATACATGGGTCTCATTATTGGCCTGTCTCACTGAAAAATGATGTGCTTATTCTGTGTTTTTTTTTGTTTATGAGTCCAAATGTTCTCACTTAAATTGAGTGTATGGTTAAATAATGGAAATCTCTGCTCAGCCAAAGACTCACATTACCCAGAAAAACAACTTGTAGGCTAGACTAACCAACAATATTATTCCTGCCTCCGAGACGAGTTTGTAGCGCCTAACCAAACTCCAATCAACGATAGAAACCTTTTTTTAGTTTAGCCTCTTACCTTACAGGGCTGTTCCTGCTGTCGGGGTCCCGGGCCGTTACAGCGCCCACCTCGGTGCCAATGTGTGCATTCTCATAAACATCCATGATATAATAATCCATAGAGAAAACAGGCGGTTCGTCCACGTCCCCCACTGTGATTTTAAGTGTGGCAGTGTCTTTGAAAGAGCCAAGATAGGAAAAACGAGGATCGATGTGTGTATTCATCCCCTCGATGTGGAGAGTGTAGGTCTTCTTTCTCTCATAGTTCAGCGGCTGTTGGGGAAAAAGGCGCCACAGGGACATGATTAGTGTTTGCGGTAAAACATTTAGTCACTGACATTTAGTTTGGGTAACACTTTACTTGGACTGTGAAATGTTGATCCTAGCAAAAGAGTGACAGAAAAGATGTTCGGCAGCGGGTCATTTGCCTGTTTGCTGCATGCCCACAAACTCTGTACCTCCAAGATCAACCCTTACATTTACATTTTAGTCACACACTTAAACTGTTCCTTCATTCCTTCATTTCTTTTGGGGTTGGACTTTCATTTTCTTCATTCGTCTTCGCTTTAGCATTTTACCATCGCCTTATGTCTTATTTCATCAGAGTAATTGTGCAAATGAGCGCACCAAATTGCACTCAAGTAATGTAAATGCGACAAAGCAAAACGAAACGGAGCAAAAATAGATTTAAGTAACCGCATAAACATGTTTGTAAAGTGTCTTAGAATAGCAGTTCTCATCTGAGAGCTATCCATTTTTGGCCACGTGCCTTGCACAGAAATCCGACATCAGTGCTTTTCTCAGAGGGTTTATGCAAGCTTTGGTTTAGTTCAGCAATAGCATATAAGAACCATCTTACATCAGGACAAAAAAACAAAAAAAAAACAAGCAAACAAAACTGAAACGAGATGAGATGCAAACACATAACTGAAACAGACAAGAGAAACTAAATGACAGCAAAACTGAAAATCACTGTCACATTACTGAGCTCTATTTCTATTTCTACTCCTACTAACAGCAACGCAGCGCAACACAGGAATCAGCGAAAGACAATGAGGGATGTTCATCAATCGGCAGTCAGCCTCCAAAACAGCAAATGACTGATGCAATGAACTGCATTGATATTACACGCCTGCTTTTTCATGAAATTTCAGGAAATTGCCCCAAGGAATCTTGGAGAGATCATATTTCTACAAACAGCATGCCAAGTGCTCAGATGTATCATAAACTTTGTGAACTCTGGGTGTTATGATTTTGTTTTGGGAGAAATTACTTAAGTAGTTTGAATGGAAAGAGAGCAACACAAGTCTTACTTCAGGCACCCTTGCACAGAGAATGCATGTAAAGCTTAAATGTCTTTATTTCAAACGAGAAGAGGCAAAAGTGCCGAAAAAAAAATCAATACACAATATATTACATCATATTTCTGCTTTAAGGACATCGTTCGCTCACCTTTTTGAGGCTGATGATTCCTTCTCTGGTGTCCCGGTCCGTGGTGATGGAGAACATGTTGGCCCCCTCCGAGTTGATGATGCTGTATTTGATCTCTGCATTGATGCCGGCGTCTTCATCATTGGCTTTGATCTTCCCTACCGGTTTCCCGACTTGGGCCGACTCGGGGACATACAGCTGGTAATTTTCTGTGGATGGACATTGATGTGTACCCGTTCAGAGACAGCGAAAACTGATTTAGAGGAAAGCTGATCTGCTCCACATCTTTGCCCCAGTGTTCGACTGGAGGAGCTTAGCTAAGCACTTTCTGACTCTGTCACCATTTGTTCCTGAGGGAATGTCATTAAAAATATTCTGCAGTGCTTCAATTGACATTAAATGCTAAACTGGGTCTGATAGCACTGGAATGGAGCAGATCAAACTCTGGGGCAGATAATTATTCACAGAGTGTTGATGGTTTTGTAATAGTTTTCACTGCAGCACAAATGAATAACTCAGAGCCAAGAGGGATTGCACTTGATGAGGTAGTTTCAAAGACAAAGAATCATAACTTCATCATTATTTAAATGTATTATTAAAATAGAGAAAATCGAGCTGCAAAGCAGAGTTTTGACTGATGCTCATCTAATTTGCTAATTATGGACGTTTTTACTGCAATATTAGACTGTTGAGTCACAAGATAATGAAACAGAATACATAATGGTAAAGAGTGCATTATGACTTTTTAAGATGGGAAGCCTTCACAATAGTTGATTAGCTCTTATAAAAACCCAACATTGATATTTGGTTAAATGCTGTATGCATAAAAAAAATGTCTAAGACAAAAATTAATTAGTGAGAAATTAAACAGTACAAAAGTGAATTGGATTTGATCTGAGTGCTATATCCTGAAATGTTGACGGTCTTGCTTTGCCTCCATGGAGCTGCACAGAAAATAGACTCCAGAAGATAACCTGCTTCATTTTGGGAGCAATCAAGGGTTTCTTTCCGCAGCGAGATACAGTACCCACTGTTTTAAAGATAATGCATCCGCTTACAAAACAAGTGATAACAAAACTAAATCAAATTATGTAAATTTCAAAGGATAGTGGGTTGCTTAACTCCTTAGTCAACAAAATGCTAATACTTCTCCTAAATGAATACATTACGGGATACAACTTGTCTCATAGACAACTGTCAGATTGACCTAGTAATTGGCATGCAACCACAGCAGAATATTTTCACACATCTCCAGTTTTGTGATGGGCCCTCCATGATGGCAGCAGACCCGGTGCACAGACATCAAAGCCTCTATTTGCCTAAAACAGGTCGGTTGCATGACTGTCATCTGAAGGTGCAGGCTACGTACTCTGGGGAAACTTGGGCGGGTTGTCATTGACGTCTGTCAGCGTGATGTTGATGGTGGTGGAGCCAGAGAGGCCTCCGACCTGGCCTGCCATGTCTTTGGCTTGGATGACCACAGCATAGTGTTCTCTGGCTTCCCGGTCCATGTTGGCTAAGGCGGTCCTGATGATTCCTGCAGGGTTGGAAGGAAAAAAAACAAAAAAAAAAACATGTGAGCTCCAATTAATTAGCTCTGTAATGGCACCCTGGGATGCATAAAAAAAGGAAAATGGGTAAGTTAAAAAAATGAAAGAAGGTGAAAATAATTTTAAAAAGGTGAAGGATAAGAAAACAGTCATTCGTTCACATCAAAAATGCAATTATAGTGTGATTAAGGTGTGAACGCCACGCTGACGATATTTCTGCAGTTCTTATCGACATTAGGGACCCACAACTGCATGCAGGATGAAAGAAGACCTTCCCGTTCGCTTGATAACATCCCTTCAGCCGTGCTGATGCAGGGCGGGTATTTGCGTTCCACCTGCAACCTGTAATTTGAGGAATGTGGTCCGCGTCTTCAAAGTGCACACCTCACCCATTTGCGGGAGCTTTGATCAAGTCTTAACAAATGAAAATAAAGCAGTACAGTCTGTGCCAGTGGTGGGATAATGGTGCACTTCCTGTCTGCTCGGCGGGTGCGGTTGGCATCCAGCAGCATCTCTGCAGCAGGAGGCCACAAGAGAGCGGCGAGCTGGAACGGAGCAAGTCTCCAACAAACTCACTTTTCTCCATGTTTGTTCTTCGGAAAAATACCGGTTTAGTGTTTTAAAATGTTAGAGATGTCTGCGGCTTGTGATCCTAATTTTACTTTGGTGACTGAAGTAGAGAGACATGAGAACGGGATGTAAGAATCAGTCATAATCTGTGAGTGAATAGAGTCACGACCTTAGCAAATAAGTAAATTTTGTGTCTTGGGCTGTCTCACTTCTGATCTTAAATCAGCACCAGCGCCAATGGTCTGA
>OMLB01051882.1:4366-17071 GCA_900302555.1 Myripristis jacobus
AGTCAGCACACCTGAGAACACACCAGCGAATTCACTGAAAGATCAAAATGACACTGCATCATTTTTTTTTTTTTTTGGAATTAAACTGTGTATTGAAGAACCTGGTATGTCATAAATGTGATGGGGATACATGTTGTAAACATAATACATAAACTCTCTATTTTGTACTGTGTCAGTGTTGTGCTTTCCATGCCGATATTTAATTTCATAAATTAAAAATTTGTTTGCCATTGCCTCCAAATTGTTTGCCATTTAAAATAGATGAATCTGAAAGTTTTATATTACAACATCTAATATGCTCAGTTCAGCTAATGCAAAAATAAATGTGTATATTGAAACATATTTAAACACATAGCATTTCTAAAATTAGGTTCCCCTGCAATTGATGCGTAGCTGCAGTCGGAACCAAATACACGCAACCGGGTCCTGGGGACGATTATGTAGACGTACCAATCCGGAAGTGAATCGCATTCTGCGCGTTTTGGTTGTGTACATGCGTGACTGCCTGAAAGCGACGCAGGCAGATGCTGTAATAAAGTTGTGTAAGGTCATTTTATTGATATTTTTGTCTACGCCATGAGCTCTATATGTTACCATCCATGATTTCTAACTACCTTTTATCCAACTGTTCAGGCTGCTAGCTTAGTTTTCCGTATCTCGAGTGCCAAACCAGCTAACGTTAACTTACAGTTAGCGCAACTGGAGCCAAGCTTTAAGCTGACGTTATCTTAATAATATATCATGTAAATGTACTATAACATGCAGCAGTGAGTGAACTATTGCTCGTTGGTGTTATTTCAGTGTACAACATGGCATAGCCTCCACTTTTCTTAAGTTTAATTCAGTGTTTTCCAGCCAACTTTGTTAGCCTACTAAGACTTAAGTAGCTAACGTCAGGCAGAATAACGCGCTAACATTAAGTTTTTGTTAACGACTATCTTAACCGCTACGGTAGTTTTAACGCCGTATTCCTCATTTCTCTGGGCAGTGAGCTTTGTAGCTGTGTGAGACAGCCATCATGGAGAAAGAAACCCCCGCTAAAAAAGCTGCAGCACCCTCTGTGGCCCAGATCAACGCAGAATACGTCACTCAGGTAACGCAGCGCCACTTGTCTGTCTGTCTGTTTTTATTGAAATGAATGGTGTTTGGACATAAGGTGGTTTGTTGTCGTGTTGTGTGTACGAGAGGGTCTCAACTTATCGCCTGCACACAGTTTTGCCGTAGTGATATAAATCATGATAATGGTATTCTGTGAGGTGAACCTGAAACACACAGTTTTCAGGCTGAAAACTACAAAGGAGGGCTGTTTCTGTGATCACCCACTTGTGGCATTCTGCAAGGGAGATTGACATAAAATCTCATGACACTTTGGCTGGTTAGAGCTCATTTCCATTATCTCCTCATCATTGTTGAACCAGAGGACAGAGGAAGTCCAGAGTCTTTTCAAAAGCTCTTGCTCTGACAATTCAAGTTCAAACCCATGGATCACTAGTGGAACTGACATAGAGGTGTTTGGGTTTTGATAAAGTGCTTATTGTGAACAAATAAGCGAGTCTAGATTTTCTCCTTAGATCAAACTTCTAAGCATTAAAATCAATAGCACCTTCAGAACCTCTTGTAATACATCACAGATCTGGGGCAACTGGTGGGCAGCAGGAAAACTTGATTTTTTTACTTGAGTCTTTTTGCCTTTAAAATGTTGAAATGATAGTTTCTCAGTCAGAAATATCTTGCTGTGTTGTCCAGGACAGACATGGTACATACAAAGGGGTTACAACAGGAAAAATGTAATCCATGGTTGGGCTAATTTCATTCAGTGTCTGTAATTCTGTTGAATGCAACTGATGTGTGTATTGATGCCTCCACTTTTATGTTTTTCTTCTTATCCCCTGTTTTAGTTGGCTAATAAATACTGGGCTCCTCATGCCAAGAATAAACTCCCCTTTGACCCAAAGGTAAGTGAGTTTCCTGCTTTGTTGCATCTTCCTTTACATGCTCAAGTGGTGTGTTTTTGTCAGTTAAACATTTTTAAGTAAGAGGCAGACACTTACTCATTTAGTTTTGGTGCTGTGGCACGTGTGGGTCAGGGAAATATTGCTGGAAAGATTGGACAAATGCACTTTTAACTACCATTTGAAGGTACAGTAACCGAAATAATGATATAGAGGAGTTTTTAAGACTCAACTGACAACAATGTGAAATAAGCACATATTATATTAGTGACTTAGCTGAATTTGAGATTCATGGAGACTCTTGACCTGAAGTGTCTCTTTGCAGTTTTGATTGTTGCAGCTTTAACCAGTTATTTTTATTTATTTATTTATTTATTTTTACAGAAATCAGTGTTTTAACCTTGTTTGCCATCTGTTTAGGTGTTGGAAGATGTTTATGAAAAGGAGATACTCAAGTCCAAGTAAGTATCTCTTCCTTCCTTACTTTACCTTGTTGTATGGTCTTTTCAGAGATTTATATTTCATTCTGTTTTATCCTATATATTTCCAGATTTGCCATCAGAAAAATCATGCTGCTTGAGTTCAGGTGGGTTATTTGAGTTCTCATATGTTATTCAGTGCACTGTACCAGTACTTGATTGACAAATAGAAATGTATTGTTTTGTTGTCTTGCAGCCAGTATCTTGAGAATTACCTGTGGGTGAATTACACCCCCAAGGTGTCCAGCAACGCCTACCTCATGTCTATTTGTTGCATTGTCAATGAGAAGTTCAGAGAGAATGTCCCAGCTTGGGAGGTAAGAAAAAGAAATGCGCCTCATCTAAAATTGACTAGTTCTCAGTGCTTGATGTTCAAACACTTTATAGGTGAGACATTCCAGGCTTCATGTAAACTGATGGCTGTTGACACTGTTTTCTTTTCTTTTTGTCGTATCTCAGGTGTTCAAGAAGGAGCCAAGCCATTTCCCATTCTTCTTCAAGTGCGTGATGGAGGCCGTTCTGAACGGAGACGAGGCTGGTCTGACTCTGAGGGAGCAAACTGTGCTGCTGGTTTTCCTGGACCACTGCTTCAACAGTCTGGTCTGTACCACTACAGCAATATTCACTGGCTTTACTCAACCACTGGGGAAGTATTGATTTGGTTGATGTCAAAGTGTGTTTGGGATTTTGTTAAATCACTGATAATAGGATCAATGAGTGTGATTGCATGCACACCATCAACCGATTACTTAGCATAATCAGCTTAAAGCAATGGTTTGATTGCAAGGTTTAGATGATTCATAGTAATACAGTTTTTCTAATGACCCAGTTCACACAAATTCATTAAATAATTGATCTGCCGCTTCTCACATGGCCAACAACAGCCAGGGTTGTATAAATGACTAAATAGGATAGGAGAAGAGGTTATATTTATTTTTTGTGATATTGTTACTGCTGCTATACATAATTTTGCCCTTCTGGGAATCAGCAAAGTATTCTTTCTATCTATCTATCTATCTATCTATCTATCTATCTATCTATCTATCTATCTATCTATCTATCTAATCAGTGATTTTGTCATAGTCAGTATCATCTCATTAACATTGGATAATGGTAATTGTTTTTTCTCAGGATAGCGACTTAAGTACTGATTGTGGCTGCAATTTCTGCCTATGTTGTACCTTGATTGGAAAAAAAATATACATTGATCAGTTATGATGTCTCCTGACATTTCTGTTCAAGGCTTTGTAAACACTGCTAACACTATCAGTCCACGACACTTTAATTTGTTTTCTTGAGATTACAGAGTAATTAACTTGTGATCTTGAGATACGAGCATAAAAAAATAAGAGCAACTGCAGCTTCCCTGTCTCCATACTGCACTGCGCTAGTTGTTGGCTTTGTAAATACACCATCCAGATTACTGTATCTGATGACAAACATGCACAGTGTGAGACACAAAAAAATCTGAAGTAGGCACTTGAAATGCCCCAATATTATTTATTATTATTATTTTTTTTAAGAATTAGCAGAAATCTTTGTCCTTTAACCAGGTTATGCTTAAACTGATCATGACCTTACTTAATTCAGACAATCAGATGAAGTTGTTTGCATAACCATTTCAGCAGCCAGGATATTGCATTTTTTTCATCAATGTTAAATTATTCTTGTGCATCTAAACTTTGTCATTGATGTCAATGTGGAAGCAATGCCAGAATGTAGTTGCCTCCCTTACCAAGATAAATGTGCTAATTGTTTGTCATAGCCACAAGGTGGCAGCAGTAGACTAGGATGCGCACCTTGGGTCCGCTCCCACCCGTTTGTATAGCCGCATTAAACCGTGGGGAGTCACTGCGGATATCTCTCTGTAAAATCTGCTGTGATAGCTGGGTGCACTTTGATTGTATCCTATAAAGCTCTCTAAATATTTTAGTTGCAGACTTTTATTAGGGGCTGAAGTGTAATAAAAATCTGTCATAAACAATACATTTTGACAAGACTTTCTCTCTCGCTCTCTGTCTCCCTCTCTTCCCTTCTTCCTAGGAGGTAGATTTGATCCGAGAGCAAGTGCAGCAGCTCATTTCTCTACCTATGTGGATGTGCCTCCTACCAGTAAGATTTCAACCCATTGCCCAAACTAAGTTTTCTTATCAGTTATCTCTTGACTACCCAGCCTCAACTAATCATATTGCTTCATTGTTTCTTGGGATAGAAATGCTTTCTTGCCAAAACATTAGGTCCTGAGATAAAAAAAATTACCCAGTACTGAGTTTCATCTCTGTCATGTTTGCAGTCCAGACTCCAGCACGAGCTGAAGAAAGTCCCAAAGCTGCAGAAGTTCTGGAATCTAATCAAGAAAAAATTTGATAAGATGGATGCTGACGCAGCTGAGCAGTAAGGCTATTATTTCCTTTGCTTGCCTTTTCAGATCTACATATACTGGTACTTGAAAGTGCATTATGTCCGGTGAGTTTCAAATTTCTCTCTAATTTTCCCTTTTCCTATCTTCCACAGGGCCAAAAAAGAGAGGACATTCCTCTTAGCTCTCATTAAAAAGTTTCGTGGAATTTTGATGTCCATTCTTCCATCAGGTAAAAAGAAAACATGCTTATATTTCCCTTGGTACACATTCAGATAGTACAACTATGCAAAAAAAAATAAATACAGCTGAGTATTGCAGTGTTATTTTTTGCAATAATGTATCATATTTCGCATGCATCTGCTTCTTCGGGTTCACTGTGTGCTTGATTACTGAGTGGTGTGCGCTTCAATAGGCTGCTGCTAAATGACAGTACATTATTGCATCATTGTAGAGATCTTTTTCATCAAGGAGAAAGGGGATTTCAAAATAAAAAAAAAAGTTAGACATCAAAAGGTAACACAAAAGGAAATATAGTAAATATAATGCAGATTCCTCATAAGTACATATTAAAAAATTGAAATATTATACGTATTATTATATACATTTTCTTTCCAAAGCATTGCATCAGTGCATCATTCATGCATTTCACTTTCATATGTTATGATATCTAGATTTTAGTGCACTGTATTAAGTAAGTGCATTGTACTAATTCCATTTTAAGAGATTAGAATGGGAATTTTGAATATGTTTTGACTCTGAAGATGTGCTTCAGTGTCCTTTTGGGCTTTTTGCCCATTTTCTTGCTACACATAATAATATATTTTGTATATTTTATTAGTCTGCCCAGGTATAATGCAGTAGAGTTAGGGTAATCTTTCTTTATACAGTATAAGTCAGTTCTGTGGAGTATTGTAATGTGTTGTGATTCCAACTGTACTGTGTTATGATATGTGATGTATCATGAGGTCCTTGCCAATATCCTGCCATTGTGTTACATAACGTACTTCCCTGGGAATTCCTTTAACAAATTGAATGACCATTAGGCCTACTCTCACCATGTAGGGTGGTTGTGTAGCAAGAATCATACCTGGTGAAATAGACTCTCCATGTCACTTTGGTGCCAGAGCAGGTCACTGCACACTGTGTGCTGTCTGAACATTTCCCAGTGCCATTAATGCGCTTCGGCCACTTCTTTGTCCGTGGCATTTCTAGTGCTTACCAAGTCTCAGGTGGCACATCTCTTCAGTCCAGGACCCGGTTGCCAGCACCTTTCCAGTTCAGTTCCGTCACTCTTTAAGTCACAAAAGTTCATGCCTTCTTCCCGACCCGTGCAGCCACCGAAGGAGCATGTGCTCCAGCTGCCACCCTGCCACCGGCATTGTCTGCTGTGTTGTAATGCAGGCCGACACAGGGCCCCCCCCACCTGAATGCTAAAAATAGAACGTGTGTTTTTGTGTTTAGGTAGAATTCGAACCTGACAGAGTAGATTACAATCTCAGGCCCAGCAGGATTCTCATCATTCTGTTGCCTGCTGCATGCCCTAACTTTAAACACACTCACACACACACACTTGCACACACACTCTTAATGAGGGCTGAGCTCTCAGCATGCTGCTGTGCTGCCAGTGTTATCTTAGTGTCTCAGAGTGAGGCGCACACTCAGTGTGGCACCGTGGTGTTGTCCACATGCGTTTGCTGCCCTCATATCCTCAGTGACAAACACCCAGCCCCTCTCCCCCGCCACTTCTACCCTTCCCTGTGTTCTTATGTATTTGTATGTGCATTTGATCACTTGTGTCTGCCTCTGTGTTTGGGTTTGAGTTGAATTCACCCTTGATTTTCTTCCTGTCTTGTAGGTCCCATGTCCATGGACAAAGTTCATTACTGTGAGAGATTTGTTGAACTCATGATTGACTTGGAGGTAAGATGCAAGTTCCCTTTCCATAGCATTGCACTGTTGAGAGTTGTTACCGAATACATTTGATCGGAAAGGGTAAATGTAGCCAGCAGTTCAAGCAGTTGCTGACAGGAACAGGAATACATGATCAAATGTTAAAATGTGAGAACACAGCACAGTCAGAAGAGGATATCTGTCTGCTAAATCCTGGTATCCTGCTGGAGGAAGTGGTGTAGCAATCTTACTGCTTCTGCAGAGCTTGCCCTTTTTCCATCCCATTTATAGCTACCTCAGTTTCTACAGACACAGAAGACAAATATCCAATCTGAGCTCCACCCAATTAATCTCTGTCATGGCTGTGTCCAAAGCTATGCACTATCTGAAAGAGTAGTCTTTGATCAGACCATGAGAAAGGTTATTTTCAGCCCTGATAGCTTTTGACAACTGTTTGTAGTGTCCAGTCTCTCCTACCCAGAAGGATTGGGACCTGAGACCCAATTCCTCAGTTGAATTATTCCATTGTGCCAGGTTGAATGTTTCTTGAAACAGCTGGCATCATGTTATTGAGTTACATTTCCAGCAAAATACTCTTTTTGTTGTTTACTTGTAAGAGAAATGTGTAGCAGTAGAGTCACCATGGCAAATAATAGAAAGAGGAGGATGAAAGTATGGCCACACCTTGGTAATGATGCACCATGTTTGCTGTTACACGCTTCAGCCTCAAAGCACCTGCTCCCACATCACAAAGAGCTAAACTGAACACACTCCTCACTATGTCACATTATACTCTTGGAGTCACACACAAAATACTGGAATTGTAATAGCATCCGTAGTATTGTTCCAATTTGGGATTGGTATCACAATCTCAATTGCTTCAGTTATGCAGTTAGCTTTTTTGGGTTGCAGTAGTATTTTGTAGAGATCAGGAACTGATAAAATAATCAGAATCAGACAGTTACAAAGGAACTACTGAGGAACTGAATTTGAAAACATCTTATCAGCTCCCGACACGACCAGTAAGGTTGTCCTTCTGGCATGAAGACACAATGTCACATAATTAAGATGGTTCCTGCTGCTGCCTGTGCAAATCTCCTGTTACCAGCAAAGGAGCTGAATAGATTTCCTCTGGCTGTCCGCTGACAGGCTGGCCTTGCTGTTCCTGGCAGTGGCTAGTGGCCAGCCAGCCGCATGTCTCCAGAGACACCTCCTGTCCTTCAGCGCTATCCTTTTACAAAGCCCTGGCTACCTGAAATCCATACTTCCCTTCTCTCATGATGACCTGTGAATTAATGTATGGAAAAAGCCCCCCCCCCCCTTTTCATTCCTGTTTTATGCTAGGAGTGTGTTGAGATCAAAGATAGCTGCCTCATACAAGGGCTACATTTTTCCCTCTGTGTTTAGATATCACTTGCTGCACTTGGTGCTTTTTGAACAACAATTTTCAATGAATAAAATGCTAATAGATATTTTGCTTTGTTGGTGTTTTTGACTCCAGCATTGTATTTCATATTCAATTTCACTTGCTCTTGTTTTGTCTGTCTTGGACTTCTCTTCTATCCTTTTATAATGTGATAGACTGCACACCTTTTTTTGTGCACCAGTCATCCTCTTGCTCAAACTGTCAGACCATCAAGATGTTCAGCACTTCTTTGTGATACTCCTACTAAAGGAGCTCCTTTCATTTCATTTTGACAGGTTTCCTTTGTTCTCGGATAGATGTCATGTCACTGTGCTATAATGGGAATAGCAATCATGACTATAAATCTAGTTGAACCGTTTATTTCCTGTCTTCTCCGCATAGTACTGTCAGTCTGTCTGTTATGCTGTATGTTGTCTCTGTGTGATATGTTCCAAAACCGCTTCTAGAAGAGTGGTTCTCGGCTCCTGTCTCCAGGGCTCTAAATACTGGCAGTGATTTTGCCAGTTTTTTTTCCTAGCTGTTTTATTCTAGCTGTCTAAACGGGGACTGGTAAATGGGAAGACAGGTAAATGCGTTTAACTCCATGACAAAATAGAAAAACAGCAGTACTAAGTACCCAGAGAACTATACTTGAGAGCCACTTCTCTATAAATGAGCATGGATCAATAAGCTATATGGATATTCTCAGTTTGAATACATGGAACCATGATTGTTGTTGGGTCAGTTGATCTTTGAGACTCTTGAGACGGTGGCATTGACAAATTCTCTTTATCTATGGTGGAGGGGCATCAGACTTTGGTATCAGGTTGTTGCCTATATCAGAGCAGGAATTGTGTGAAGGGGTGACTTTGAAATTTGTGGGTCGCTTCTAATTGCCTTATTTTATTTTATTTTGTTTTATTTTTCTGCCAACCAAAGATTAGCTTTCTCCATGAATCTATTTGACCCTTTCCACTGAATTGTGTTTTTCCCCTTCAAGTTTGCACTGATGAAAGAATCCCTTGCGCATCATAGTAATTTATTTTTGATAACAATTTCAAGTGGAGATTTACATTAGCCAGTTATAAACATGATATTCTCCACATTTAGGCTCTGCTGCCCACCAGGCGTTGGTTCAATACAGTGCTGGATGACTCTCACCTGGTGGTCAGCTGCCACCTCTCCAGTCTGGCCCAGAGAGAGAAGGAGGGTCACCTCTTCTGCCAGGTAGAACATACAATGAAGGAAACACGCGCACTGTACAGATGCAGATTCAGAATCACCACAGCTGTCATTTTCATGTTAAGCAACTGAATTGTTTTATTGTGTCATCTCTGCAGTTGCTGGACATGCTGAAGTTCTATACAGGTTTTGAGATCAATGACCAGACAGGCAACGCGCTGACACAGAAAGAGATGACCACACTGCACTATGACAGAATCACCTCCTTGCAGGTAAATCCATAGCTGCAGAAAGAATAAAAAATAAACATCTGCTTTGCTGTTGTTTATTTATTTGTTTTATTAATTTCTCAGGGGCAGTACACATTACTAAAAAGATGTATGTAAAAAGATGTAGATATGCCAGAATTAGCCAGAAGGATAGTTTTCATCTGAAGTCCCTGGATAGGTGTAAAATAGGCAATATAAAATCAAAACACATCATGGCAAAGACATGATTATGAACGGTATGTAAATTACAGTCAAAGCAGAAACACAGACATAAGCAATAACAGGTACAAGCAATAGTAAAAGCAAGGCAATTTACAGTACAACAAGGCAAAAACAGGCATGAAGAACAGTAAAAAGGCCAATAAAATGGCATGACAAAGATAGACATAAGCAAAAGCCATACATGTTTGTCTATTTTGGCTGAAGTAAACATAAGTGTGACAGACATGAGCAGCAGCAAGAAAGTTAATAATTACAGTATGGCAAGCATAGACAGAAATGAACACTGGACAACAATAGCCAACAGTGTGGATGCAGGAAGTCAATAGACACAATACATTGACAGTTTATGTATGTTGATAGACAAACACAAACTAGAACAATACCACACTCGAGAAGTTGTTTACCTTTTGTAAGTGGTTTTGATGGTTCTGGGTTTTATTTTGCATCTGGAATACTGAGCATCATGCTAGGAGAGAGTGTCATGAATGCAGAACACTGCAGGTTTGCTGCCAGCTACCAGCTGCCATTGCAGAGGTGTGATATCAATTGAAAGGAACCTTGACCTTAACCAGATGCCAATTTATGGAACATTTCCTTTTGTTAAGATTCTGCTTCATATCATATACTCAACTAGAGGGGATTGGCTTTTTAATTAGCATTCCGACACACTCTGTGGTCAATTGCAATAGCCTCACACAAATGCTTTATTCTAAGTCAGTCAGATACAAAAAATGACCCAGCCTTACCCAGCTTGTGCATGCATATGTCCCATTAACCTGTCTTGTATGTTTGGTTATCATTTTCTAACCTTTGCAAAAAAAATGGAATAGCCTTTGGAATCTGAGAGTGATATCCAAAGTCGAATGTACACATGCAATAATTTGGGTGTTAATTTGATGAAATGTATTCATAGTGCGTTTTCTGTCTTGCAGAGGGCAGCATTTGCCCATTTCCCAGAGTTGCACGACTTTGCCCTTTCCAATGTAGCGGCAGTGGACACGAGAGAATCCTTGACCAAACACTTTGGACATCTCAGGTAAAACAAATGGCATGGAAAGATTAGTGATGAACTGGAAACAACAAGTGAGAGAGTACACTCGCATATTATAGGTACTCAGATGGAGGGTCAGTGTGTCGTAGTATAAAGTAGTAAAACTAGGCTGAATTAAACAGAACATTGTGGTAGTATAGTGTTTTAACTAAAAGACCTACAGAAAATTATTGAGCTGTTCCTGCATATTCAGTGTGCCACTCTCCAACCTAAAAGTGGCCTATAGCTTACTGCTTGTTTTATGAACAGTCACTGCATTCCCATTATGCAGTGCTCTTGGTGTCTTGTGTCGCCTAAAAAGTTCAAACCATAATCCCTCTGAGCACTGCACATGGCAAACCAGTGAATGAACAAATAAATAACCAAACTCGTAGAGCCCAGCTTATATTGAAGTCCTCCCAATCACCTTAAAAATAGTGTGAAAATTCAGGCATACATGCAAAGTTGTATCAGTGATCCTATGTTGCATCCTAACACCAGCGTCACTGTTGCTGCCTCACTTCCCTGCTAAATGGCAGCCAGTGAGCCCTTGAACAGGCAGCTGGTACCAGCCAGAGAGAAAGGCGCGCCTCATTAATTTAATCGATTTGCAGTGGCTTGAGAATAAACTCTTTGAACAGCTGTGTTTGTCAGATCACATTAGCCTGCCAGAGAGCCAAAAAGCCCCCTCACTTTGATGGACTGGTTCGTGTATATCTTTTTTTTTTTGTTTTTACTTGTGGATGCATATGAAGTGGGGTAAAAACACTTGTTTGCTTGATTCTTTGCTCTTTTTGATGACGCCAGGGTTCCCAGCCTTTAATTTCAGTGGAAACAAGGGGATATCACTGACTCCAACATTAAGAGGGCATGAAAGTTTTTGTGCCTCTGATATAAAACTAATATGTATATTAATGTTAGATTATGTTTTTGTTTATCCGTGCGGCCTTCCTTTGTCACCGTGGCTCCGAGGTGAAGCATTCAGATGCTTGAAGACTGAAAGGCAACATTGCCGCCTTCATTCATTTCTGTATGCACATCGCCACAACTTTACATACCCAGGTGGCAGTAGCAGAGAGCATGCACAATTGTGCTTTCTGCTGCCATAGTCTAACAGGTCCTATTTTTGCCTCTTGCCTCTGCAGTAACTACTTGGAACCAATGCTGCTTGCCAGCCAGTGACAGAGTAGATTATATTTGATGACACATAATGCTTTAGTTGAGCAGACAAAAATGAGCCTATTGTAAAATGCTTGCCTACAAGAAACTATCAGATTCAGCATTAAAGCCAGTGGGGCATTCCAGCTGGTAGAGTATATTTTATGTTTTGTTTTGTTTTGTTTAATCTTTGTGTGATTTTTCTTTTGCAGTCCTCACATTTATTTAACTTTTACTTTTCAAACTTAAAAACAAAGCCACACACTTGCCTTACGTTGGAGGCAAATATATTGCAAAGGGAGCTGGCGCTGCTGGTGATTGTTGCTTTTTGTCTGCAAGTACCTTTAGAAAGATGTGTTCTTTGCGGTCCCTGCTTCATTTTCATCACCTCTTTTTAACTTCTGTCCTGGATTATAGATGCTTAAGCCCCACCCTAAATTTCTTTGAGTCAGACAGAGGGGTATGAGCCGAGCTGAGCTGAATCAGGTAGAGACTTAGCTGAGCTGTTTTCATGTATTTCTAGAAGCTCTGCTCTTCCTCTCAGAATTAATGTTTTGAATATAGCAGGAAGTGCATTGTTCCCCACTCCACAACTGTCACCAAAGCAGCTCCTGGGGAACTCCAAATATGCCGATCAGATTTAACAAGGCACTTTCCATCCAAACAACTCAGGCTAATGCCAGTTTATTCCAACTGCGCTACCCACCAGCTAAGCTCCCAGTCAGCCGCCACTCTGAATTTATCCGCTAAGTCCCT
>OMLB01051891.1:6231-18250 GCA_900302555.1 Myripristis jacobus
GGGGGACAACCTCCATCGCCCATGATGTTGCCTTATATCAGTCTAGTGGAAGCAAGTTACTAGGTGCGACTTCGGCCACCGCAAATATTTAGTTTTTTGCCCTGAGAATAAACAGCTGTTTGTCCGTCATTGGAGGACGGGGGTGTCAGCGAGGCTGGTCCGTATGGCAATTGGTTAAGATTAAGTTTTCTGCAAATCGGTGGAAGCCCCAACCAGGAAGAGCACATCTCGCAGCGCCACCGTCCTCCACTCCCCAGCTCTCCCAGTTACGGAGCCCTGCCATCGCACCAGTCCGGCTCCCGTTTCTTCGACGATTCCCGAGTAGCAGGAGCGTGTCGGCGAGCGTAAGTTACCACCTCGAAATGTTGCTTTTATTCCGGCCTCGATGTTTGAAGTTGCTCCGACAGCCAGCCGTCCAGAGAGGAGCGCAGAGCCCATTTTCGCTTCGTGCACTAGAAAACGATACACAGCCTGCTACGTGCCATATCCTCGTAGATACACAAGTACAGCTGGGTAGCAGTGCAACATAGCCGCCGTTTCACAAATATGCGGTTACAAAATGAGCTCAGGGGTGACTGCCCTTTATTTTGCTTGGTGTATATTCGGGTAGCCCCCCTCCTCCCTCCTCCTCTCCAGCCCATATTTAGAGCCTGGCTGGCTACTTCAGATGGGCAGGCTACGTCAAGCTGTATGCCTACTGTATCCCATCCCACTGTATATTCCTCGGCCACTACGTCCTCAAGATCTCGCTTGATGGGTTTGTTGATCAAGCGCGATAGTGTGAGGCTCGCTGGGCAAGTCCTCAAAACAACACGGAGCTGGGAAGGCTTCACATTCTCCAAGTCTTTTCTTAAAATCTCTCCTGATAAAGCCCAACAAGCCAACGCCTCGTGCTTTAGCTGCCTGCCAGCCAGCTGTGACATGGAAAATGTAAAATATTAAACCCTTCAATCTGCTCCGAAATGAACTGCCTTTACCCTGGTTGTCGTCATTATTTCTGATTTTTTTTTTTTTTTTAATTATTATTGTGCTGCTCGGGCATCTCCTCTGGCTCTCGCTGAAAGTTAAAAGGAGAAGCAACCCCGAGTCTATGATGTATTAATTACAGGTGCTTTGCAATAGGCACATCCAGCCACTGGTGATTTTATATTGTGTAATATCATCAAATGATCGGCTGCAGAATTATTCCAGTCTCAATCCCACAAGGTGCACCATTTCCATTCCAGACTGGCTCGAAGTGGTGTAAATGTGAACCTGTGTGAATAGTTTGCTCATCGACAGCGACAGGGTTAATGCATGCAGTTTGCAGTGACTGTATCTAACAACAAATATCAGTCATATGCTTATAATATTCTTATAGTGACTTAGCCTGCGTCTGTGGTATTCATTTGCGGGTTTATAGTGACCTTATCATATTTTATGGCAAATTTGACCTATGGTATCACGGTGATATTCCTGTAATATTCCTGTAGAGTGCCTCCATAGGAAGTAAGTAAGTTCACAGTGACCTTGCCATATTTAATGCTATTTTTTGCATTTTTTTATGGTGTTATTATTGTATTTTATGTGGATGTATATGTTTTGCCTAAAGTATGTTGTGTAGAATACTTCTAAAGTGTATTACAGATCTATATTTTTTTACATGGATGGATTAACCCAAGAGTTGGAGTTTTAGCCTACAAGGTGTACAATTTTCAATACTATTGATTATGTGCATAGCTTGCTTGATTTGAAAGGCCGATGCACAAAATTTGTGTTGCTGATTGAAAGATTTTGGGTCTGTGTAAATGGAACATCTATGCTGTTTCAAATACATCTGCTCTATATGAGATGGAACAAAAAGATGAGCACAAATTTAGAATAAATTAGATTAGACCAGATTTAGAACGTAGAATCAGAGAGAATTGTGGACTTTGCTTTGTTGGTTTGAGTGTCCTTATCATGTTCCTGTCCTTAATTGCGTTATCTCCTCACATTTGGCTTGTGCTGTCCATGATTTTTTTTGGAAACCAGTGAAGTTTTATCCTTGGGATCATGAGAAGAAGCTAATGTACAGAGTCTGTGTGTTGGTGAGAGAAGCTGATGATCTATTTTCTAACCAATTAGAGATGGAGTGGAGGGTAATCGATCCTCTCCCCGTAAACGTGAAATTAATTCTGAGAATCACCAAGCTTAACTGTGTTTATAGAACCAAATTGCCATATGGCCAGATTACTGTCACATGAGATAGTATTTCACAGGCCATTCCTCCCTGCATCTCCCACCTACACTGATCGGCAGCGACCTACCAGAACAAGGCCTTCATGGTATAAAAAAAAAGATTAGGACAAAGATAATTCATCATCTTTAGTTATCCTCCACCAAACACATATTTCAGTTCAGCTGTCTATACACGATAATGCAGTCTCATTATCAAAATTAGAGGCTTTAACAACCTGAGGATATTGAAACTTATATTATGATTGGAGCTGACAAAACCAGAATAGGATCACTTATCTTTCAGATTGTGTGACAGAATGTAAATGATTTTTCTTATGTTCAGAATCTGAGATTCAGTTGTGAAGTTTGTCATTCCCATATTCAAAGACAGATTAAACTTAGGTCATACAGCAAGACTGTTCAAATCTTGCCTGACGAGCAAAATACAGACTGAACAAGTGATCTTATGTAAATGTGTGTTGTCGGGACATGGAGATGACGCTGCATTATTTTGTAGTTCAAAACATTTTCCTGCTCATTCAGGACAGATACAAAATACATCTGTTGTTTTTTGCCTCTTGGTAGAGAACCTGTTGTACATTTACAATACAAATGTATTTTGAAGTGAAATTAGGATGAGTATATCACTGAGTAATTTTGTATGACACATGCATGCAAATGAGTACCGATCCAGGCACGGTTCCACGTCCACCACAAGATTTATTCCGCCAAATACAATAGAGGTTATGAAGGAAAGTGCAAGCAGAGTTGGGGATATGTGTTGATGTAAACCATGCGAGTGGGAGTTGTTGTAAAAAAGTGTTTTTTAAACTGTGGTTTCTTCACGTTTTCTTTCCCCCTGGAGCGTAATTCCCGCTGGCTTTTGCCACGATCAGTCTTAGATTCCAGTCATGGCAAGTCTTAGACTGTTTTCACACTACATCACTCCGGCCAGACTGTGCCTGACAATATCAAACACATTTGAAAAACTCGTGTCGGGTCCAGCATGGTGAGGAGTCATCAGCTGGGCCGAAGTCTCCAGTCTTGATCATGTTCACACTGCAGCATAACCTGTCGGGACGGTCCTGTGTGCGTCACGAAGCCAGGCTAGTTTGAATCCTCGCCCTGCCCCTTAATAGGTGATACGCAGAGCCATATTCAATGAATTGGAAATAATGAAAAAGGCTAGGGCCAAGGATGTTTTTTTCTGCAGATAAAGTGTTTTCTGTCTGTGATCTGAAAGCATTACTAGAATATGAAGCTCACTTGGGTGAAAATGTTCAGGCAGACTTTGAGTTCACAGAGTCAGTCTCCTCATTGTCGGCAGTGCAGCTCTAGGCTGAATGTCACAGTTTAGAGCCGTGGTTTGCTGGGGCCCTCGTTTGTAAGCGTTGCTTAGCACAAATCACGGCGTGAAAGATGTGTGCGCCACTTTCCACACAAAAGTTGGGATTTATAAAGAGCAAACCTGACAGGAGAATGTGTATACCTCTGTGGAAACTTTGACCCATGCATGTGCACACTTTGGACACACTGAGTAATCATGACTTCCTTGGCAAAGCAGCGCAATAAAATAAATGTTCTAATGACGTTTTAAATCAATTCTTTATGTTCCATATTAAATTACACATATGTCTAATGATAATATCCCAGAGGAGCAGCCTTTTTTCATTACTTCAGTGCAAAAAGTCCTCTTGTTGGCCCAAAAAGCATTAATTTTGGGATGAGTGAACGTAAGTGTGTATGTGACATTTCACAGTTATCATCTGGTATGACTCAAAAATAAGAAAAAAAGTAGACTAAAGAGCAGAGTAGATACTTTTTATTTATTTGTTTGGATTTTGAGACTCAGTTGTCAGACACAGGGTATGACCAGTGGTGAAGAGGTGGATGTCTCTGTGCCAGTTAGCCTAGTTTGCTGCTTGTTTTTTCCCTCTCTCTTTTTAGTCTCATGCTCTGTTTTTTCTCACACAACAACAGTCTAATGACAAACATTTACGTGCATATCAACATTGATGAAGGGCAATTCATTTACCATATGTAGTTAATCGTGAGAACTAACAGACTCAGATGTGACGGTCATTCATTTGATTTTTGATTTAGATTTATAAAGGGAAACTTGCAGGATTTAAAGCATTTTTAAAAACCAGACTTTTGCTGCATGCACTTTTTAACCTACATAGCCTTTTAATGTGGAATATGTGCACTGTTTAACAAATTTGTTTCTATCTTTAATCAGCTTTCAATTTACATATTCGTCCACCCAGCCTTTTAGTCTGACATGAATCTTTTTTTACTTCAAGTGTGAAAATGCATAACATTAACATGTGAGTCCTCTACTTTAACACAAAAGTGATGCCGGTTGCTGAGCATTATTTTGACAGCTGCTTTAATGTGTCTTTTAGTTTTTACTGTCTTTTGGCTGTTGATTTTGGAATATCGTGGCAAAATTCGTTTGAGGGTATTTATTTTGTATTGCAGATGTATGCACAATGCTCAGTTCTGTCCAGATTGAAAGATTATTTGGACTTTGGTTGATTTCAGACTTGATATAGTTGAAGATGTGAAGTAGATTTAATCATGTATTTGAAGAAGGCATTCAGCCGGCTTCTTTTCACACTTTAAGCTACTCACTTGACTTTAATACTGTAGCAAGGCCTTTTGAACAACATTTTCCTCTTAACATTTCAGACTAAACAATGGGTCTTAACAGAATTTATTGTCATGCTTTTAGAGAGGTGTGCACACAATGCGATAAGGTGAGGAGCGCAGCAGATGAATGACTGGATCTGTTGGTTTCCCCTGGGCAGCCTGAAACACACACAATGCCATTATCATGAGACAATCAAAAGCAGGCGTAAAATAGCTGGAGCTTGCCATATGATTACATAAATTATATCTGATTGCAAAACCTCTCTGCTGAGGCTCAACGGCCTGCCATTAAGCCTGTTTATGCACTGAATCTGAATTTGTTCTTGTGCTGACATCAACGCTCGTAGATACAAGTTGGAGGTAGCACTATGTGCAACACTTTTCACTGCCCATCCTTTTTCTTCTCATGCTCAGATTTCATGGGCTCTTGTCTGTCTTCATTGTCAGATTTGTGCGTGTCCCCATTTCAAGTGACAGGAGTGCTTCTAGATTTGTCTGGACAGAAAGGCTGCTTAATAGTAAAGAGATGCAATTTTGTGAACCCACTAGAACTAGACTGTTCTAGTTGATCTATTATTTTCCTCTGCCTGCTTGTTTATATATTCACATTACTTAAGACTGTTTATTTAAAAAAAACTCTTGTGTGAAAATAGCTCATGAAAGCGCCATTAGTCATCCCAAAATTGTCACAGTGTCAGTATTGAAGTACGCAGTCAAAAATATCATGATATTTGATTTTGTCCATATCATCCAACTCTACCTGAAATTCAGTTGTTATGGACAAAACTACTGCCTGCTGATCTGTGTTATTATGGCATTATTTTCTCTATATTATTATGTTCTATCGTTCTAAGTGGGTCAAATTTAAAATTTATGCTCCTAAGAGACTTAAACAACCAGACTGAGTAAGTTCATGAGGTTGCTGAAACACAAGAGAAAAGTTTAATGTTAGGATTCAGCTCCAGGCCATTAACAGGCACGTGCCTCTTGTTTTAGTGGTCCAGCATGCTTGGATTCTCTCTACTTTTTACAAAATATGTAGCACTGCATAGTGCTCTCCTATCAGTTGTAAGCATTTTGAGGATAAACTTTAGATTTAACCACTTGGCTGTATGTTTCCTCTAGGCCCTGTGGGAAAGCATGTGATGACTCACGCAAGGCAGAAGGGTTCCCTCAGGCAGAGCCACAGCACTGAGTGGCGGGACAACTGTCCTCGTTGGCCACATGGTGGCATTATGGGCGGAGCCTGGCCTGAGCGCTCACTACGATTTGGAAGGACAAAGAAGATAAGTGAGATCATCAAACAAGGAAAAGGCGCGGCCAAGAGGATGACTGACAGGAGAGGGAAAAGCTCAGATCAGAACAGAAAGCTCGACCGGAGGCGTGATAAGAAACGGGACAGAAAGTTGTATCCTCTGCGGGGAAGGGCTGGGGGTTCAGATGGGGAGGGGCTTAGCTGCCACGTCCTCCTCACCCGATTAGAGGAAAGCATCCGTGAACAGGAGAGTTCTGAGGGAAGGGGGAGAAATGACAGACATCGACAGTTGTCTCTCAAACCCAGATCCTGCAAAGGCAAACGCAGTGGACGAAAAGAGACAAAGATAATACCAAAAACCAAATCAAAGTCAAACAGCCCAAGGCATGGTGAGGGTATGCTTGTCCCAGAACCACGCAAGCGCCGCCTGGCCTCTCTCAACGCCGAGGCAGTGAACAGTCTGCTGCTTGACCCGCAGCCGGCAACCAAACAGGCAAGGAAACAGCAGGATGAACCCACTGTTGGAGGAAGTTCCTTGGACATAGATCTGGCGAGGACCGGGGTTCCCGGAGGTCCTAAGGTTTCACGAGGCAGCATCAGCAAAACCTCTACTTCTCAAGACCCGTGCCAAAGCTCTAAACAGATCAAGAAGACCAAAGCCAACCGAGGTGATGAGGGAGGCGTGATGAGTCAGGAGAGTCTTGACGCCCCCGCCCCCAGACGATTGGCTGGTCTCAACGCTGCAGCCCTGCTGAAGTTAACCAGCTCCTCCGCCACCAGTAAACAGAGAGTCAAGGCCACACCTACAGCAACTGTCACCACAGACTGCAAGGCTCCCACTGCAGCCTCAACCCCAAAACAGTGCTCCAGAGTAAAACTCAAACCAAAGGGGCGCACACAAAAACAGAAGGGGAAGAATGTCCCTCCCCCACATGGTGGCTGCACATCCTGCAAGAAGAAGGCGGACTTCGAGCCCAAAGTGGAGTGGGAGACTGGCAGCTGCACCCATCGGCTAACCAAACCTGGCTACCAGTCGCGCAGCATGTTAGCGTACCCACTAAAGCCAGTGAAGGAGGAGCAGGTGGAGGCTGATCTGAGCCCGTACTACTGCTGTCCGCCAGAGGGCTCAGTGGAGTACTGCCATCGCCTGGCTTTCTTCCTGGGCCAGCAGGCCTACAGCGACTCAGACGATCAGCCTCTTAACTCAGCCATGACCCCTGTGAAGCGAGAGTGCCTAGTAACATCGCCATCCCTGACCCATTCACACCCTCACACAGCTCTGACCCTCAGCCCCCACCCCTGCCTGTGCACCGCTGACCACTGCTTCTCTAGCTACTACGTTCACATCGCCCACCCCACACACACTGGAACAACGTCAGCGGCTCTGGCTTCACGACCTCTGAACTTTGCCCCTTCCACTTTGTGCCCTAATCGGATGAGCAGCTCCAAGCTGCTGGGCCCTCGGGTGTCCCACGCCTCAGGACTGGCCCACCCCGCCTACTGTGGCTCAGTGGGCTCGCCCTGCTACGGAGAAGCCTGCAGAATCAGCGGCTACGCCTACAGAGCCATGCCTCCCGTCACCAGCAGGGGGTGTACTTTCAGCACAGGATGCACTGGTTGCACACACAGCATCAAAACAGGTGAGTGGCAGATAAGTTAGTTATTTTAAGTGCTTGATAAAAACAATTGACATAGCCTATGAAGCCCCCCTTCATTTTTGTAAACATAGACATTATGAAAATCCAGACACTTTTTGAAGGCAGATGGAGCTTATGTTGCTCCAGAAACAGCTGCATTGACCCCTGCCATGTTTCTGTGCCATCATCATGATGTTAACCCAACACTGTTTAGGCGTGCCATTCTCCCACAGCAATATTTTTGAGTCGGTGGATGAGCATTTGCCTTCATTGGAGGCCAGTGCATTTGCTCGAGAGTTCTTTGATACACTCACATCTAGGCAAAAATGAGAAAGCACAAATTTGTCAGTTTTTTGTGTCTGTAATTATGAAAGAAACACTTGGCCCACCATTATACTTGGATGGAGCGATCGCTTACAGAACTTCAGTTTTTTTTTATTGTTTGCTCTGTGCCTCGAGGTAGATCCGTGGCTCAACAGCATTCTGGTTTTTAGTATGAGCTTCAAAAGAGTCCATAGCCTGAGGGTCTGACTTAGATATGGCTTGATAAGGAGCTCGTGGCCTATATTATTTTTTCCATAGCGGTTGTGGACTGATAAACAACAAAAGCTATTTGTTAGAGCAGGCACTTATGGTAAATTTGTATTTAAGCAGATCCACAGGGCAAGTGTGCAGCTGATTCATTGTGAGGTTTTTGATGGGAAATTGTGTCTTTGTTGCTTTCTAACAGCATTTTTTTCTCCTGAATTATGTTTTCCAGAGGGTTACTCCTCCCCTCAGGGTGAGCACAGCCCCCCACTTCTGGGTCCCCCCACCCTTCCCATGTCCAGCTGCCCTCTCCCTAGCGTGCCCTCTTCCACCCAGGCTAAACCCCACCTGCTGACCCCCCTGTCTGGGCGAGACCAGCCCCAGGCCAGGTTGAAACTGGCCAGGGAGTGCCCACAGAGCACCAAGCCCTCCAATGGCTCCCTGTCCATGGGGCGCACCCAGCTGACCCAGAAACAGCCATCATCCATGCCAAGCCTCGGCAGCACCAAACAAAAGAAGGTCAGCCGCCGACGAGCCACCAATGGTTGGCGGCCTGTCGGAGAGCCCACAGAGAAAGAGGTCTTCATTGCGGTAGGTTCTGCGTGGAAAAGCGTGCTGATATAAGCATGTCTGTGCGTGTAGACTTAAGTTGCGCAACGGATTAGAAAGCTTCGGTCTATTTGTCTCTCCACCAAGAGCTAGACCCCTTTATACCGTTACCACAGCCACCTGATAATACCCTGCCTACACACACCTCAGCATCCACTCAGCAGCTTGGTAGGTAGGGAAAAAATGTTGCTCTTGGGTGGGGGAAGATAATTGAGTTTTTCCAAATAGCTCCATTTGACAGATTCCTTTTTGTCTTGATAATGAGATCTATGTCTGACTCTGGGGGTGTGGGTGTGTGTGTTTGCATGTACACGTGCATGCATGCATTTCTTTCTCAGGGAGAGGAAGAGACAGCCCTGCGGCAGTGTTACGAAGGAGTGGAGAGGGATGGCGAAGTGATTCGTATCAGAGACACTGTGCTGCTGCGGTCTGGTCCCAGGAAGAAGTCCCTCCCCTATGTTGCCAAGATATCAGCGCTCTGGGAGGACCCCAAAACAGGTAGTGGAGACAAAGGGGATGGATGGATATAAGGCACATCATTTTAATCTAAATCAACTAGAGCAGTACCTAACTCACCTTAATTGATTCAGATTTGGCTGTTCATTATGACAATTCAACTAGTTGTCGGTCTATTTTGTTTTAATTCATCGCTAGAAATTGCACTGGTATAAGTTTTTTTTCATAAGCCATTTCCATACCAATCAAAGTCATCATCAGTCATATGCAACAGAGTCATACAAACATGTTGGAGCATTAAAAATCTATCATTCATCAAGACAACCGCATGAAGATTGAAGTTGCCAGTTTGAATTACTGTGCGGTTTTTAACGAGACAGCATTACAGGCATGTTTGATTAAGTCAGAAAATATAAATGACTCATTTATGAAGCAAATTAAACATCGTAGGCCTAAATAGGCCCACATTCACAATCCCTGAGACCTTTCTCTTGGAGCGGCAGCACGGTCCGCAGAGTGAATTTTCATCAGTACAGAGGGATTGTAAAAATACTATAAGAACACTATAGGCTGTGATATGTGTGTGTTTCTCTTGGTCTGTCTGTGACCACACATGTTCCAATTTGTCATTTTGATCATGAAGGTACATCTCAGCAGAAATAGACTACATTTCATCTGTTTTGTTCTGGTATTGCAAAGCACACCTTACTGCAGAGGGTTTATGATCGATAATTCGAATTGCCGAGTTTAGGGGGGGCAGCCCTAATACATTTTCATTGCTCTGTGTGTGTGTGTGTGTGTGTGTGTGTGTGTGTGTGATACTCAATCTGGCGCCCAGGAGAGCTGATGATGAGTCTTTTCTGGTACTACCGACCTGAGCACACCCAGGGAGGCAGAGATCCCAGCACACACTGTGAGGTGAGCATACAATTAATTGGAGCTATGAATTTTTGTAATTGCTTTAAAACCAGTCTTTGATCCACGGCGGCCTGACAAACAGCGGAGGAGTAAACCAGTGCGCCAGGAAGCTGCGTATCGTGCGTGTCACCTTGCCAAACACAAATATTGTAAACATCTGAGCAAACAAATGAATGATCAATAAACAAATATCGCAAACAAATATTGGAGACACTCACCACTGCCGGAGACGTGATTAGCATTCTCTCGGCAACACTCGAACTGTTGATTCTACAAAAATAATCCAGCGGCTAAGTTCTCCAATAGAATCGCAATGCCAGAAACGATGATATCTCCGCCACCTCTGTCTCACACAAACAAGGAGCATGCGAGGAATGCAATTTCACCGTTGGAAAGTCAACACAATCGAACGCCGCTCGTTTTTCCAGTGACGACGGATGCCTGCAGCATGTCTTTAGCAGAGCAGGACTTTTTTTTGTGTGTGTTTGCACATGGGGTCGGATGCACACAGGAACAGTTCTGCTGCACATGAACAATTAAGATTCACTCTGCTTGTGGTTGAACAGTGCTGTCATTTCAATATTTCCTATTGTGTTGATGTGACATTCTACACCCACTGCTGGTTTCAGAATGAGATTTTCGCCTCTCGGCATCAGGATGAAAACAGTGTGGCCTGCATAGAAGACAGATGCTATGTTCTCCCACTAGCCCAGTACTGTAGGTAAGGACACACACACACACACACACACACTCACACACATATATACACCCACACAAAACCACAAACCCACATCTCACCTGTAGTTGTTAGCAGGATTTCCTTTCAAATGGTTCGGAGTCTTTCTTTTCAATTAACACCTCAGCTTCATGAGACATGTGGAAGCCTGTTCTTTATGGGTATCACATCACATGTCGGTGACACTGTAACGTGTTGATGGGTTCAGGGAAACACGGGGGCCAAGAACACCAGGTTAGAGTCACTAACTTTGGTTGAAGCAGCCGCCGTGTCTGCTGAGAGAGAAAAAAAAACAAAAAAAGACTAGACGCTCAGGCATTTTGCAGAATTTTTTTTTCCCCACTCGATATGAAAAAGAAAATCCCTGAACTGCATGAGCACACCTTGTAAAATGTTTTATAGAATCTTCAAGACAAAATAGATTTCATAATGCGATTAAATGAAGAAACATTTTTTTAAATGAAGGCCAGGCTCCCAAAGTTAATTAGTTATCAGTCGGATAATAACCAAAGTTGTCTTATTTATTCATGTATTTATTTATTTTTCACCCATGATGGATCACCAACATAGATTTCTATAATTGGCTCATCTTCGATCATCTTGTGTGTTTGGTAAATTGGTTCCATTGACCTGACACTGACATAATCAAATCAATAATCAGTAAATATTTGGTGGGTGATCGCACGCTTGTTTCAGACCTGCATTTAGTTGTTGTTTTTTTCTTTATGCGTGGTAGCCGAAAGATATGTAAGTAATGAGCCTGATGTTACTAGAGAAAGTTTTGATTGAGAGTGTCACCTTTTGATTTGTCCTCTGTCTGACTTTTGACAGATTTTGTGCCTTGGTGAAGCGGCGTGCCGAAGGCGCCCCACCTGGCAGTGCCAGCATGGTGCCCTGCCGCCCCGACTTCGCCCCCCCTTCTCACCGCTGTGTGCCCACAGACGTCGACCCCGAGCTGGTGTATCTCTGCCGACACGTCTACGATTTCCGCTACGGACGCATCCTGAAGAACCTGCAGTAGGGGGCGTC